>CAIGRN010013237.1:0-12127 GCA_903798345.1 Fraxinus anomala
CATTCTTATGTTTATGTGTTTTTGTATGATTTTATTGCATTAGTTTAGATTTTTAAAAAAAAATTGAAAATTAGTTGGTCAGCTGGCAAAGAAAATTTTATTGAATCGTTAATTTATATATGAATGGTGAATACAACTGGTGAATAAGTTGTATGCTTAGATTAATTTTTACTTTTTCCTGTGAAATTTGATGTATATTGAGCACATGAATTAAGTCGAGCATTGTATAAGAATGATTTGATTTCATAATTGGATAGGTTGAAATAGTATACCATAGATGTTAAATTCAAAATCACTAAATTTTACATCCTTTGACCAAATTTAGAATAGTTTGAGGAGATTTCACTGTTGTAGGAAGATATTGAGATAAATGGGGATTTCATGTGTGAAATTAAAAATTTTGTGTGGATTGTCTAAGGTCTATAGGATGCAACTGGGTGATAATCTCAAGTTATGGGTCGTTTTACTTAGATAGGTGCTTAATGAGGGACATTGTACTAATCAAGGCATAAAAAAATACATTTTATTTGAAAATTTCTCTTTGTAACCTTTATGACTCGAGTTATTAAGTCTGTTAAGGTGTTAAAAACCTGTTATCCAAAAGCCAACTGACTTGGAAGTCATCGACCTAAAGCTTGTTACATGGGTCATTTAGAAAGTTTAAGGAAGAGAATGCAGCAAATTAAGAAAAAAAAGTGTATAGAAAAAAGCAGGTGCATGAAATAGAAGATGCGCCAAATATCTTGATAATGTCACAAACACTTATTTAAGAAATTTTGACTTTTGATAATAGATTGTTAGCCTAATTAAGTCCTAGAGCTCGAAGTAATCAAATTTAATGGAGAATCCTTATTTATTGACATATTGACTTACAATTAGTGAGATTTATTTAAACTAGAGATGTGAGGATAGTATAAAATTCAATCTTAGTTCAGACACTTGAAAAGAGCGAAAAGAATAAGTTTGGGGTGTGTGAATGTTACGAGTGATGAAAGAATATATTTGACCATTGAGGGTCGAAAATTGAAACAACTCATGAATTCATAATGCTATGTTTAATTCTTCACACACACACATCGATTTTACAATGGAGAAGTAGATTTTAAATTCTGTATTGTGATTTTGAAGTTGTGCATAGATCTGATATTATGATTTCAATCCTGAAATAAGAAGTCAGGTTAGTTAGCTAAATTTTTTTGCTTTACTGGATTGACTGGCCACTAATTAAATAATTAGTATTGTGTATTTGCTAGGTTTTAGTTTTGTTTGAGGACAAACAAATAATCAAGTTTGGGGGTGTGATAAGTGTAGTTTCTACACTTATTTGAGGTCCTAAATGATGATATTTTACTGTTCTTTAGATAAAATACTACTTAACTTGTATTATATTTCAATTTGTAGGTAAAACTCAATGTTTGATGAAGAATTGGAGAAAAGAATAGAAAGATAGCGTAAAAGAGCTCACTTGTATCAAATACAAAGTTTGGGGACTGAAATGAAAATACTCAAAAGTTATGTCGAATCTCACGATGAAGATTTAAGAGTGTTAGGTATCAATTGGATGAGGAAAGAAGCCAAAAGGATGAAATATAGTCCAAGTATTATCACATATCAACATCCAGCGAAAAAAGTTATGCTTCGAATTTTCAGGCTCACATTGAGACCCAATTTTTGGCATAGCAAACCTTCAAATTGGAAGAATTATATTTCAACAAGAATTGTATCCCTTGGAGTTATCTTTTGAATGCACTTTGAATCAAGGTAATTGGATATCGGAAGAGAAAGTTATGATAAAAATACTGAGAACTATTTAGCTACCAAAAATTAGGCGAAGCGCACGCCACAGACCAAAAATGCCTTGCCTGAGGTTGCCTAAACCCCCAAGGCACGTGACCTAGGTTGCACTAGGTGCACGTCTCAAAGCTAAAAGGAAAAAATATGCTCTTCCTTATTCTTGTTTTGGTAACAATTTAATGCAATCTTTTTGGCATCCTTTAAATACCAAACTCAACCAGAACTTGAAGGACCTCCATTCGACCTAAATTTCATCATATTCTACATATTTTAAAGGTGAAGAACAAGTATATAATCAATTTAAAGCGAATCATACAAGGATTTTGAAGATTCATAGCCCGATTTTAAGATTTGAGTCAAGAACATGCATTTCTCCTACTTCTTCCATCTTTCTTATTTTCGGGTGATTTTTTTCAATTATTCTTGTGTAATTTAATTATAAGAATGTTAGGCTAAGTTTTTTATTCTATTGGACGAATGATAAACCATATTTTTTATTTATTTTAATTCATGACAATTAGTTTAGTATTTCTTGATTTTTCTTAATTGATTTTGCATTCCCATTGAACTATTTGATTGCTTGATCATCAATTAGAAAGTAAATTGCTTGTCATAGTGTAGGAATACTCACAATAAGTCTAGAACGCGGCAAAATCAACACATGGGTTATATGTATTAGGAATAACATCTATGGCATGTGCAATCATGTATGATAAATCATGTGAATCAATGCCTATTTTTCCTATGAATTCGGATTATAAATAGGATCGGGTCGTGTTAAACATATGTTCAATATATCTTGGAAAAATATTGAATAAAAGTGGATTATCGATGGTTTTGAATGCATGAATTTACTATATTACCAATTAAGAATTGAATTAAATGGCAATAGGGGGTTCACGATTTCAATACAAATATTTACATATTAGATAAACACTTTATTTGCTTGATTAGTTTAGGATTAGTATAGAAAATATATTTTTTGATTTCATCACACTTCGAATTTAATAGTAGCTATTGAACTAAAAATTAAACCTTATTCCTCGTGGGAACGATACTCTTAACTCACAAATCTTATTACTTCTACAACGATCTCGTACGCTTACGGGTTTCACGCGACCAAAGACCTCATGTAATGCTGAGTGAAACTACCTTTGAAAAACAAAGGAAGATCCTAAAAAAAGGAAGAAATGACACGATAAAAGAAAAGGAAAACACACCAAAGTGTGTTGAGGTAGTGGCAAAACAACTATAAGAACTATTTTTTACCAAATAAGCCTTGGATACTTAATATGGAATTTAGACTTCTAGTCGGGGTTATTATCCTAATTGAAGCTTGGGGAATGAGACATTCAAAACTAGGGAGAATCATAATATATTGAGTTAGTGACTTTCATTATTGAAACCCAACCGAATTTGAGTGAGTAATGAAGGAATGTTGTGAAATCAACCTCAAAATAAACTCATCGGGAATGTGATTGAAAAACAAGTTTGGAAGTGAGCATCCCACGAGTGAGTGAATGTTTGACTCTAAAGGGGCGGAAAATTGAGTACACACAAATGCACACACATCAATCGAGAAATGAATGAGTAAATAATTAGTTTTATTTGCATTGCTTATGAACTTTAATGAATTATCAAATGATTTCAAATAGTTGATGTAAGTTTGGCAAAAACATTTGCTTGCATGTGTGTTTAGTGGATAGTCTTATTCGGGATGAATAAGAGTTTAAGTTTGAGGATAATTGATAAGTGTATTTATGCGCTTATTCATGCTTCAATTATTATTTATTTATTAAATTGAGCGGATGTATACTTAATTTAGGTTATTTTATGATCGATTTAAGTAAAATTCGAATTGGACAAGTTTGATGATATTAGATTGAAACGGTACAAAATTGAGGTATTGGGGACCAAAATAATCAAGTCTTAACGATGAGGACATGTCATGCAAATAAAGAGGACATGGGATACACAATAACTTAATGTGAACGATCAAAGTGCATTTAACTATATAAAAAAAATTCAGCTTTTGTTGGATTCCTATTTAGACTATGTTGACCTATGGTTGACGTCTCGTTTTGATTATCACAAAAAAATTGTGTTTATTTCTAACAAATTGATTTCGAGTGTCTATAGTGATTATTGCAAATTAATAAAATTGAAGACACGAGGTTCCAGACGATAACGATTTGCATGCGACGATCGAAGAAAACAAGAATCTAAAGATTCGCAAAATACGCAAATCAAGATACAACTCGAAGAGAACAAGAATAAGAACTTTGAAGATTAAAACTTAGAAAAAACAAGAATCTAAAGATTCGCAAAATACGCAAATCAAGATACAACTCGAAGAGAACAAGAATAAGAACTTTGAAGATTAAAGCTTAGAAGTAGTTTATCGGAACTTAAATGTAAATGTATTAACTCATCGATTTTTAGCAATTGCGTAAAGCTCAAACTATATTTCATAATTCATCACTTGCATAAAAACGTTTTAGAAATGAACATTTTTGATATAGTAAACTAACTCCAAAATCCAGCATTTGGTCAACCGAAAGTCCACCGATCGACCGATCCGATTGACCGAAATATCAACCGAAACTCCAACGGTTTGAATTCTGCAACGGCTATATTCACACTTCGGTCGACCGAAGTTGGTCAACCAAAATTGATTGATTGTGTCTCTTTTGCTCTATAAATATCAATTTCTTTTGCATTCAATTCTAACAATTTACAAGAGATTTTAAGAGGCCTTATTTATTGAAAATCATTGAGTTTACTTGATTCTACATTCTATTTCATTCATTACAAAAAAAATTCTTGATTGATCAAACTAGTTTTCATCTATTTTTTCAAGAATTCTATTTTGCAAGAAAACTTTTCTATCTCATTTCAATTCTAGATAAAGGTTTTCTTTGCCAACACTTATATTGAAGTATAAATCTCTCTTCATACTTAACTTGTATTATTTGTTAAAAGAGATCGTTGGTTGAAAATTTTGATACAAGATACAAACTATTTCATTATCAATTATTCATCAAAGTTTACAACATAAACACTTGAGCTTTATTATTTGCTATCTATTGAAGTATTATCCTAACTCTCTAAATACTTGACTTGATTATATCATTTTGTTAAGAGAGTTCTTTCTATTGTAAAATTATCATTTTTATTTTGGTGGTTTCGAGAGCCTTGTGAAAACTCGATTGTTGTTAAGGATAAGTGCTCCTTGTTGTAAGTGACCTAAGGCTAAGTGCTCCTTGTTGTAAGTCACTTAAAGATCGGTACTCCTTGTTTGTAAGTTACCATTATAGTGCATTTGACCTTACTCATGACAGAGAGCTTGGTAACGGAGACGTAGATCATTGCATTAAATCGAACCCTATTAAATTCGCTTGTTATCTTTACTTCATTACACTTTACTTTGCATTTCCATTTATATAGTGCTATATCTATACTTGAATTAAGTTATCAAATTTGCATAGTTATCTCTTTTATTACACTTTGCATTTGTTTCTTGTGTATTGAATAGTTTTGAAACTAAAAAAGTTTCAAAAACCAAATTCCCCCCCCCCCCTCCCACCCCTCCTGGTTAGTTATTCTTGGGCTAACAGACTCAAATTCCATATTGGAGATGCTTTAGAACTCCTTTTTAGAGTTATTATATACTTTTATATATATGATTATTCTTCCTTTCTATGGGACATACAATTTTTAAAAAGAGAGAACATATAATTATCAAGATTAAAGGGCAAAAAACTAAGATTCGAAAACTTTTGAGATTGAAGAAAATTTTTGCTACAAGATTCAATTCATTTCATCATCAAGATTTCAAAAATCGGTTATGAACTCTATACTTTTTTTATTGTTTTTCTTTCATTGGTTCAAGTAGCTAAATTCATAGTTAGGGCAAACATTGTAATCTATGTGTTACCCTTCAATTTAATTTTCAAGATTCTAACAGTTTAATTAAGTATTAAATTATAATCATCGAGAGAACAATTATTCAAACTAATAGGTCAACTATATTACTTGTTATAATCTGTACACTTGAATGGCAACACAATATTATCTATGTGAAAATATTTTTTACCATTGCCTTCAAGTTTAGTATTAGAATTAGAGAAATATTATTTGCTCCTACCATTTCAAAGAACATTATTTCAATTTCATGTTTGGACGTGAATTGTCTTTCAATTAATATTAAGGACAATTGTTATTCATTTTATCTTAATAAATCATTTTATGGTTGTGGTAAATTATAAAATGACATTTATATTATAAATATTGAGTCTTCTATTATTAGAATAGAAAATAAAAGGCATAAAAGTGATCACCTAAATAACACATATCTTTGGCACTGCAAACTGTCTCAAATGAAAAAATGTATTTCCCAATTACATAGAGATTGATATTTGGGATCAATTGATTTTCAATCATTTGATAAATGCAAATCATGCCGCTAGACAATATGACCAAATATCCTTTTTATTGAAAAAGGAAAAAGAGATGCACAATTATTGGGCATAATACATACTGAAGTATGTGAACCCATGTCAATTATCGTTAGAGGAGGTTTCTATTTTTTCATAATATTCACTGATGACAATTCTAGACATGGTTATATATACTTGACGAAACTCAAGCATAAAGGTCTTGAAAAGTTCAAGAAATTCAAGCTATAAGTAGAGAAATAATTAGGTAAGGTATTCTCACACTAAGATCGAATCGAGGTGAAGAATATTTTAAAGATAAATCTTGAAATTGTCTAAAGAGAATGGGATTCTCAAGCAATGAACTCTGCCACATGTATTGCAACACAATGGTGTATCTAAAAGGAGGAATCGCACACTATTAGATATATAATGTGATAATGATGAGCCATGCAAAACTCCAAAAATCATGTTGGGGTCATGCACTAATTTTCAAGTACTACACACTAAATTATATCCCATTAAAATCAATTGGCAAAACTTCATATGACTTATAAAAAGGTAGAAGGCCTAACTTGTCACTTATAAAAGTTTAGGGCTGTAACACTTATGTGAGTGTAGTTAATCAAATAAGCTAGAGTCTAAGTTCAATAAATGCATATTTGTGGGATATCCAAAAGAGACAATTAGATATTAATTCTATAATCCCACCGAGAGAAAGTCTTCTTCTCAAAGTATGTCATCTTTCAAGGGAAAGAGTTCATTCTAAGGGAGGATAGTGGAAACAAATTAGAACTTGAAGATGTTCAAGAATCCACACATATAGTCAACTAAATAGATGAATATGAGTCTAATCCACACCTGTTGAGAGACAAACTCTTGATCGGGAAGTATAGACTCATGAAGACACTCATGTTCCGTATATGTCTAGTATGATCATTCGACCTCCTAGAAAGGATGAATTCACAATTACTAATCAAGTAGTATTAATCGAGGATGATAAACGTATTAATTACACAGATTCCAACTCAAATGTTGACTCGAAGAGATGGAAAGTTATGGAATCGGAGATGAACTCGACATATGTAAACAAGGTTTGAACCTTAGTCGACCCACCTGATGGGATAAAATGCATATACTATTAACAAGAAATAAAAAGGTCAATATGTATGGAAATGTTCATACATACAAAGAATAGTAGCAAAAGTTTATAAACAAAAACAAAGAATCGACTTTGATGAAATATTTTCACCTATAGCCATGCTTAAGTCCATTGAAATTTTGCTTACAATAGCTACATATCATAAATATGAGATTTGGCAATTGGGCGTTAAAACTTTATTTCCTAATGGAAATTTTCAAGAGGAATTGTACTTAACAAAACCTATGGGTTTTGAATCCAAAATTGCTAACAAGGTATGCAAGTTTGATCGATTCATATATGGACTGAAACAAGCTTCTAGGAGCTGAAATCTTCATTTTTTATGAGACAATCGAAAATGATTTTATCAAAAACTAAAGTAAATCATATGTTTACAAGAAGACAAGTGATAGCACTGTTATATTCTTAATATTTATTTAGATGACATATTATTAATGGAAAATGATAACCCTATACTTCAATTAGTGAAATTATGGTTGTCAAAGAATTTCTCCATAAAGATATGAGAGAAGCATCTTGATCTATAGAAATAAATCTAGAAGATTGATTGACTTATCATAATCTACATGGATAAATTCTTAACAAGATTTTATGGGGAAAAAATGAATTGAGAGTTCATAAATACACTGATACAATCTTTCGTCAGACTAGGATGATAATAACTCTCAATCAAGATCTGTTTTTACTCTTAATGATGGAGCGATTAGTTGGAAATGTTCAAAATAGGAAATAACCGTTGATTCAATAAAAGAAACCTACATAGATTCTTTAGAAGTAGCAAATGTTGCAGTCGAGATCAAGAAGTTCATTAATGAACTTGATAGTTCCCAACATTGTTGATCACATACCTCTGTGTTATGATAACAATGGAGTCATCACACAAACAAAGGAACAAATGTCTCATCAATTATCCAAACATGTGTTAAGGCATTATCATCTCTTCAAAGATATCATAAAAAGAAATGATGTGAAGAATGAACGTGTTCCTACAAACGATAATATTGCAGATCCACCAACAAAGAGTTGAGTAGTATAAACATAATCATCATGTAGACTCTTATGTTATTAGATACATAAGTAATCGGATGTAGTGCAAGTAGGTGTTAGTAAGTATTATACCCTAGAACCAATCGATTTCGGACGTAAACTACTTTTAATATGATTGATGCACTATTATTTATGACAGATCTATTCTTCTGATAAATTAAATTAATAAAGTCCATAGATTCAAATTTTGGTAAGTTGTTAATCATGATGATTTTTGATTGTAAGACACATTTTACGTATGACTGAATCTTAAATTATTTGTGATTTTATTACGATTATTTCGAATAGACTAGCACATATGACATTTCTCAATTATGAAGTAGCTAATCTCACAAACTAAAATATAGTGACATTTTAATAGACATATGGATGTTTTCTTAAGAGAACAAAATATTGGAGACTTGCTCCAGAGATCCATGTAGATAAATATTTTGAGTGTCGGTGGTTAATCTGTAACGTTCAGTAGTGGAATTGGTTTTTTGACTTGAGGCCATCATTGAATCTTCTATGAGGATAGTCATATTTTAGTGATGTGGATGTTGCTATGCCAAGAGTCATTCATACAAGATAGTTCAAGTATGTCTTGAATCATATAAAAGTTGTGAATGATCAATAGAAGATTCGTCACTTTTAGATAGTAAAATATTATGATAAGTGTTTCATTCAGTTAAGCTAATATCAAAAATCCTAGGTCTAGATCAGTACGTCAATCGAAAAGATTTTCGACTATTATTGACTTAAGAGTGAGAAGAACGATATGATCAATAGTCGAGATTGACTCACTTCTATTTCGCAATTGATAGGATAATATTAGTGAAGGGATTATAATTTTAAGGTAAACAAACAAGTTTGATTTTTTCACAACCGTGACATTTCTTGTCACGTGTATTGTTCTGACTCTTTGTTAGATATCAAATGGGGACAACAAATATGAATTAATTAATATATGTGAATTAATGATAAATTATAAGGGAACTAATTTATCTTATTTTGATTAGATCAAAATAATAATTCACGTCATCTAACATCTGACTTTGTGATCAAGGATCTAACGGGTCACACACAAAAGAAAGAACGGGAAGAATGATATAAATATCTAATTAATTGACAAGTATGAGACATTTGTAGAATTAATTAATTTGATTGTTTATTAATGAGATTAAGTTTAATTAACTTATGGGTTTGCTTATATTTAATCGATGGGTCAACCCCACTTAAGCATCTATAAATAAACAATTAGGGTTTGAGTGTTTTCAAAGTTGTAATAATAACAATTGACATTGCAACTACAGCAAAAAAATCAGATTAAAATATTATAATTTTGTTAGGACAAGAAAAAGAAGACTAATCTCTCGTTCTTGTTTTCCTATGTGGATTACCATTGGAGGTTGGGTAATTGTACAATATAGAAAGATCGTGATTCATAAAGGTGTGGAAAGATCGTCGCAAATCAAGATTCACAAAGAGGAACAAAGATCTCGAGTGTCCGTGATCAAAATTGTCAAAGGAGTTTGAAGAATTCGTTAAAAGTAAATTCTAATCGCGATTTCTATCTAAACACAAAATCGGTCCTTAAAGGAAATTGAAAAATATTTTAAATTCCGCTATCAATGTATAAGTGAATTCTCAATACTTTTGTATGCATTGCAAGCATTTAGTCCAGTTGTATTGAAGTTTCCAAGGGTCGGATAGAGATTCTGTTTCGACTAATTAGATGTCCGAGGAAGATTCACTCTCTAACTAAAGATTATTCCAGTTGTTCTCCCTAGTGATCTTGACTGCATAGATTACTGCCTAAATTTTAGCTACATACGGCCATATTGTGCCAAGAGGGACTGGAAAAACAACATTTAACGAAATCCCTGTTAGAATGGAAAATGCTCCCTCCTCCTGCTAGGCCCGGACTTCCTCTTGCAACTTCGTCTGTGTTTACTTTGAATTAAACTACTTGTACACTCTTTGTGTACATTAAGTTTGACATTTCAAGACATGTCAAAATATGTGTCATTGATTGTTTAAAGTGTTATTAAAATTAATGTATAAAAAGCTGTCACCTCACGTCAATGTCAAACTTGATGTACATATAGCAAAATCGGTTTACTTTTGTCCCGCATGGCGGTGGTGGCCCTGGCTTTCCCTTGACATGCAACGTTTTGAACACTGATCAATCTGACATAAAATTGTGCGTGCTGCTATTGCTTATGGAGGATGATGCTTTCTTTGCTCCATGAATCACATGGGTAATGGCCTATCGAGTTGTCATGTCGATGCTTCCAATAATTGCCTGGTTGCGGGCTGTCAAAAACAGTCCTAAAAGTTGCTGCAATTGTTGCCACGACAAGTCTACCAGTTGAGGGATGAACTTTATTTTAAACAATCAAGCTACTCGTAGATTCAGGGTTAACAACTTGGACGTACTTTGAAGTATGCACTCTGAAGCCAAATGAATACCCTTTCAGGTTAGCAATTCATCCATAGGTACGTGGTCATTTTTAGGATACTTCGAAGTAGTAAAGAACGAGATAGAGGATTAAATTGGACCAAAATATTTTACCCCATCGTACAGGCCAAATCTGTGACTGAAGGTGGTTGTACACCTCCTTGTAAAAAAGTTCACCAGATTGAGATCAAGTCTAGACCAGATCATCACCAATATTAAGACAAGTCTCTATTTGCTCAATGAGCCTAGTAATATCAGGAAAATGGCATTTTACCTCCCCTCTCGAGATCGGGATTAGGGGGCACTTTCTCACCCTTCCATTCTAATTAGCAAAAGTAATGCCTCCTTGCATAATATGGATTCTAGGCTATGTACCATTGGCCATTATAGAAAACATCAGACACCAACGTGTTTCCTTGACCACTTTCCTCCGAAGAAATATTCAGCAAATCACTTTAAGGTTCCCCGAGCCAAATCTTGCCAAAATTTCTAACTTGTGTGCTCTCAAAGATCCACCTAGTCTCCTTAAGAGAGAGGCATGTTTTTCCCCAAATGGACTGCCAGATAGAGGATGAAATATAGGAAAACCAGGCCGTTGCAGGCATAAGATTGAAAGTACAAATGAATTTGTTTTCATAAACTTCCAAGTAAATTTGTAAAGCCTGGCACGATTAAGAGTTGCCAGGTTTTTTATCCTTAGACCACCTTCAGCCCTATCGGAACAACATTTTTGTTAATAAAGCATGTCTACCGGAAATTACGAATTGTAGCATTCATTTCTTTGAGGAGTGAGATTGGAAATTGAGTGATCTCCTTCATTCTTTCAAAGTTCGTTATTTATTACATTTGTAAGTTACTCTGTTGACATACAAAAAGTGTAGCCCAAGGAATGAAGCCCAATTGGGAAAGTCCAAGACAAAGGTCCCAATATGACCATTAATGAATGTAATGAAGGCCCAAGAACACAGAATCTGAGCGAATAGAGTACCTTATGGTCGTCCAGAATAAATGAGCCCGTTCTCGTCCAAATTTTCGAGTCGCCCAGGATCTTAGCAAATATGAGACATCATGATTATCCAGAACAGTAGTTATTGAAGCAGTTATTGAGCAATCTCATCACACCCCACGATCCAAGGATCCCAGTTGTAGACGGTTGAATAACAAGAATCATGGCAACAGTTAGAGATGGTAGTTTCATGACAAATCAGCCATCATAAAGAAAGTGGGTAGTTATAGAGCACAAAGCAG
>CAIGRN010013242.1:0-13315 GCA_903798345.1 Fraxinus anomala
GATTAAAGAGCAATTTTCCTAAATATCGATTTTAGCATAAAAATATCAGTGTCACTTGGTCAATTTGTTTCACTTCCCAGATGCTTTATGAAGTTATTTGTGCAAGATATCTATTTATGATGGAAACCTTGAAACTTAAAGTATCAAGTAATATGGAATAAATGAGTGGAAATGGATCACAGTACCAGTGATAGATTTTCTAACGGGGAGCTTGAGGAGATTTTCACTCAGAATAATAAACATATAAACAATTTGCACAAGAAATGTGAAAAGAGAAGATAAAAAACTCAGAATTATCCTGCTCATTTTCCTTAAATATGATGACACTCTCAAGGATAAATTGCAAGTCGTGTGCCTTCACTAAAGGTCTAGAGTGAGAATTTTACTTCATTAATGATTTATTTGTCAAGACATTAACGTTTTTGTTGCTCTCTTCTTCCTTAAGGCGGTTTATTTTAGAAGTCAAGGCATCATCTTTTGGGGATTGAGATTATTAATTTAATTATTTAGATCGATAGAGTGGAATGCATTCACAAAAAGAGGCAGTAAATTGGACACAATTGAAAGACTGACGATGTGTTTCTGAGATATTAGGCGAACGATGCATTAATTTATCTTTTTAATAATTGTTGTACATAATGAATTTCGCAAATTTCTGAAATGCTATGTTTTACTGTTTTAATTAATATCTCCATCTTTGAGGACTCTGAGATGGTTTAAGTCGTCAGGTGTATGAACAGTAATAATGTTCAAAATGCAGGACGAGTTACAATGCATTTCTGCTGGTTTTAGGTAAAGAGAGAGTAAATTTATGAAAAACTATAATAGGTTTATGCATGAATTGGTGAAAGTTAAGATGTTTATAGATGTACATTTCCAAGTGTTTCCCTTTTTCTTTTTTTCGTAGAAATTGTGAGGAAGTCTTTATTTATGCAATTTCTAGGTCTTGGAGTATCCAGTTCTTGCAATCTTTTTCTTGCTGACGTGATCATGATCCAGGTAGCTATAGAAATATTTGAAGTTCTATCTTTGAAAGGTTTACTAAATATTTCAGAGTTACTTTATTACATTCTTTGTGTCAATGCTCCAGGAAAAATAAAAGAGAAAAGCCAGGAAGCTAGCTTTTAATGTTTAACACTTATCAATGCCTATGCCAACTCTAAAGACTGACACTATATGTTTTTTGGTTGATATAGATGGTCTTTTGGGAATAGATTGAACTTTACTGGTTTGACAATTACTGAATGTTAATACTCGAGTAATGAATTTCATCATTTGTGTCTCTGAAGCTAAACCAACCCTGCCAACCGATTTTGAAGAAAATACATGGGCAAAGCTCAAGTCTGCTATCAGGTCCATATTTTTGAAACAACCAGATCCATGTGACCTGGAGAGGCTCTATCAAGTAAGCACTGTTACAAGTTTTCTTTGTTATATTATGTCTCTTGAATGTTAACCGGGCAACGTTATTCTAGGCGGTCAATGACCTTTGTCTGCACAAGATGGGGGGAAGTCTCTATCAAAGGATTGAAAAGGAGTGTGAAGCTTACATATCTGCTGCACTACAATCTTTGGTCGGCCAAAGTGAAGATCTGGTGGTTTTCTTATCACTTGTTGAGAAGTGCTGGCAAGATTTTTGTGAGCAGATGTTGATGATTCGTGGTATAGCATTATATCTTGATAGAACATATGTAAAGCAAACACCAAATGTGCGTTCATTGTGGGACATGGGCTTGCAACTTTTCTGTAAACATCTTTCTCTGGCATCAGAAGTGGAGCACAAAACTGTGTTTGGCCTTCTAAAAATGATTGAGAGCGAGAGGTAATTTACAAATTATTGAAACCACATCATTTCTTACATGCAGAATCTATTGATAGTGGATTAAGTGTATCACTGGAAATTTAAATTTATTGACTCAACAAGTTCAATATCTGGTTTTGGCATATCATTGATCATTGTATATACCTATAGTCAGGAAGATGTACATCACGGTTTTGCTTTTGTCATGCAACATCTCTTTTATTTTTAGACTAGTACATATGATTTTTTGTCTGTGGAGATCTAACAACAAGACAACAACTGTGTCTTATATCTTATTTTCAACAACCTTGAGTTTGGGGCTACATGAATTGTTTTTACCTGTTCTATTCCAGAGCTACCTGTTTCAAAGGTCAAGCATATCAAATAATTTGTGAGCCCTGTAGTCCATGTAAATTTTGTTTTTCCTGAGAAATAGAAGTGGCAAAATGATGAGAGTATAATTAAGTAAAACAAATATAATAGCTCATCAGATTCTTCATGATTTAGTTTGAAAATGTTTTAATTTTGTTCTTTTTTTCCTCATAGATTAGGTGAAGCAGCTGACAGAACACTCCTTAACCATCTTCTGAAGATGTTTACTGCATTGGGAATATACCCTGAAAGCTTTGAGAAGCCATTCCTTGAACGTACATCTGAATTTTATGCTGCTGAAGGTGTAAAATACATGCAGCAATCAGATGTTCCGGATTATTTAAAACATGTTGAGGTGTGTGTCCGTTCTGCTAGTCCATCTCATACATTTTTCAGTTGAAACAATTTTGGTCATTCTTGTATTGTTAACTTTCAAATTTCCAGATTTTAGATTGTAAAAACCTTTCCACCCCCACCACAGTGCAGATCTACTTTTATTCGATATATCCTCCAATTACATTAATAACTAATATTGTTTGGTAATCTATGTTCTTCCAGATAAGGTTGCAAGAAGAACATGAAAGATGCTTAATCTACCTGGATCCGAGTACAAGAAAGCTGTTAGTAGCCACTGTAGAGACTCAACTTCTTGAACATTATATATCTGCAATTCTCGATAAGGTGTCTATCAATCATTTTCTCACCTCCTTCGATCACTTGCTTTTCCATGCTTATATATATATATATATATATATATATATAATGTGACCGTACTTCTTTTCTATTTGTCTAGGGTTTTACAACGCTGATGGATGGGAAGCGTATTGAGGACCTTCAAAGAATGTATTTGCTCTTCTCCAGGGTCAATGCCCTTGAATCAATAAGGCAGGCCCTTAGTCTATACATCCGAGGAACTGGGCACAGCATTGTCATGGATGAAGAGGAGAAAGATATGGTATCGAGCTTATTGGAATTTAAGGCAAATCTTGATAGAATATGGGAAGAAACCTTCTTTAAAAATGAAGCATGTGGCAATACCATCAAGGATTCATTTGAGCATCTCATTAATCTCCGCCAGGTAAAAGATTGATTCATTATCAAGATAGATTGGTTTTCCTGCTCTTAACATACTAAAGAATTTCTTTTATGAAGTTGTATCTGTGAACTGCATGAAAGTAGGATACCCCAAATTTGGGGGTCAAAGCATTTTTAAAAACTTGGTTATCCCTTGTCTAGAAGCACATCTATATCATACAAACAAATCAAGTCAACATTCAATTTAGACCAGAGATTGATTTACATGTGGATTAAGCTGGAATGATTATTGGAATCCTAGGACAGATATGAGGGTGTGAGTAATATTTCTATGGACTCTGCATTTGTAAAAGGACATTTTAGCTTGGCATTCCATGTCTTTTTGGGGTGGTGGACTGAATTATTAGTTAGGTAATTTGTAACTTGAATTTGATGCTATTGGTAAGGATGAAGTGATTCTTGTGGTTTCTCAAACCCACATGGACCTTGGTTTTATCCTTATTCACTGTCAGCATCTCAATTGGACATGATCTTTATTTCCATTCTCGATGATCAATACTCATAATTTATAGTGGTGTTCTGTTCCAGAACCGACCTGCTGAGCTAATTGCCAAATTTGTGGACGAGAAACTTCGTGCTGGAAACAAGGGTACATCAGAGGAGGAATTAGAGGGCACACTGGATAAAGTCTTGGTTTTATTCAGATTTATACAGGTGACATGCGTGTATTATTATATAACCTGACTTCAATTTTTTTAATGAAAAATAGAAAAAAAAAAAAAGAAAAAAAAAGGAAATGGAAAGAACAAGAAGGCAATGTCCATGACAGAGCATTCGAGCTGGAATTTGCTGCTGATCATATGTTAATTTTGCTGCCTGCGTGGCCATCAAATAAATCTAAGTCATGTGTGTTCTTTTACTCGTGTAGGGTAAGGATGTATTTGAAGCATTCTATAAGAAAGATCTTGCAAAAAGGCTCTTGTTGGGTAAGAGTGCCAGTATCGATGCAGAGAAGTCCATGATTACCAAGGTAAAACTTCTTTCTTTTCCCATATTTCTTTCCAAAGTTTTAGCCTCTATGATCATACTCACTGTATCACATCTTTATTACAGTTGAAAACTGAAGCGGCAGCCAATTTACCAATAAACTAGAAGGAATGTTCAAGGTTTGTAGCATTGTTCAAATTGACTGTGATGCACATGAACTTTTCATTTCTTATTATTTAGCCCTTGTTTGAAAGTGATTATTTGAAAATCAATTTTTCCCCACACTTGTTTTCAACTATGCATTATCCCAAAAAATCATTTTTCACGTTTTCCCTAAACTTCTCTGCTTTTGAACTACACATTCTCAGAAAAATTAGTTTTCAAATAATCAATTCTCTCTAGTTGCAGAGTTTGTTACACTTTTGTTGAACTGAATATCATATCTTACTGCCCATGGTTTAATTATATACTATGGCTTTTATTTGTGGAAAACAATGTTTTGAGTAGTGATTTTTAGGAAAATGCATAGTTAGAGGGTGTTTGGTGTGGATTAAAATTAGATTTTTAGTGGATTGTGATAGAAGTTTTTGAAATGTGTGGTTGAAAAGATGTGGGACCCTTGACAGATGTGGTTAATATTAATTGTTTCACTTTGACTTAGATTAAAATCAGATTTTAATCCGACCCAAACAGATCCTTTAAAGGTAGGAAAATTTTTTGAGTTTATATGCGAAATATTTTATTGTGGGAATGTGTGATTGAAATTGAGCATATAGAAAAAAGAGTTTTCAAATAATAATTGTCAAATATGGGCTATATATGATGGCTTTTGGCTAAAAGATGTATATGGGTTCCGTTTTTCTGAAAAGAGCATCGCTAGTGGAACTTAGTTTACAACTTTGTTTTCTTTTGCTGAGTAAATTCAAACTTTGATAACTCTGTTGTCATTTTCATTGTGAGAAGCCACATACAAGAGTATAACTAAAAGAAAAATATAAAACTAAGTGATCCCGTCAAAACTGTGTACAAATCCATCCAAGACCAATATTATTATTTCACTAGAGTTTGACATTATTAGCTTAGTGATCTTGGAGCTTTACTCAGGATGTTGAATTGTCATCACAACAACAAATTAAGTCCATGTTTGTGTGGTTTAGATAAAATTCAGATTTTTAGTATATTTTAATAATAGCTAATGAATATGTGGTTGAAAAATTGTGGATCCCATGAAATATGTGCTTAAAATCAATTGTTGACTATGACTTAGATTTTAATGAGTTTTTTTACCAAACAGGCCCAAGCCTTATTCGAAGAATTTGGAGCCAACTTCAAAAGTTGTCCTTCAACTGTAAAACACTCAAATACTATTTAGTGTTTTGGATAAACAACCTTTAGGGGTTGCTTGACAAAGCTTTTGATGAAAGTTTTAGCAGATTTTGATGGATGTTTATAAAAGTTGTAGTTCCCATAAAATGTATGGTTAAAATTGAAGATTGACAAGTTGAAAAGTTGATAAAAATTTTAACAAAGTTTTTGTCAAACAACCACTAAATGTTATGAGGATCTTCCTTCTCTCACTTTTCTACTTCATCCATTCGCTCTAATTTCATACATTGCATCCTCTTCAAGCCCTCTTTCCCTGTTAATATTAATTATCGAACCTAAATACCTGAAACAATCACTCTCTAGGACAACTTGATCGTATATAGTGATATGAAGTTCTTTACAACTTCACCTACTGCATATAAAAGCCATGACTTCTCCATCATACATGGTTTTAATTGATATTTCTAATAGAAATGTGTCATCACTTCCGTGGCCACTATGTTATAGGATTTCTAATTCAATAAAACCATATGCATATCTTGTAGGACATTGAATTGTCAAAAGAGATTAATGAATCGTTCAAGCAATCATCCCAAGCTCGGACAAAACTCCCATCAGGAATCGAGATGAGCGTCCACGTCTTAACAACAGGGTAGGTGGAAACTTTTCATCACTTCTGCATTGCTTAGCTTACATAATCTTCACTATCATATGAGTTATTTAAGGAATAAATGTTGTGTGTGTAATTAATTGACTGCAGGTATTGGCCAACATATCCTCCCATGGATGTTAGGCTACCCCATGAACTGAACATGTATCAGGTTTGGCACTAGAGCATTTGCACCACTAAGTTTTATGTCATGCATACAGTTTTGTAAGATAACCCCATGTTTTTGCTGCAATCACTTTGCAGGATATTTTTAAGGAGTTCTACCTAAGCAAGTACAGTGGGAGGCGGTTAATGTGGCAAAACTCATTGGGTCAGTGCGTGCTGAAAGCGGGATTCCCTAAGGGTAAAAAGGAGCTGGCAGTTTCTCTATTTCAGGTTTGTCCCCTTGATCGTGGTTGCTCTGTCTGTTTATCAATGTTTTGAATATTGGACCGGACCGGTGAAGAGAAAGGGGCAAGGGTCAAACAGGGTCAAATTGGGTCAAGCAGGTTGTAAAAACAATTATATTAATCTATATTAATTAAAAAATTATAAATAAAAATATGTAGTCAAATATACCAACTTGCGGCTAGAAAATCTTTTTATTTGTAATTATATAATAATTAGATTATTTTTTCTGTATTCGTCATTCATAGTCAACAAAAAGATTCAATAGAAAACAAAAGGGATGGCCCGCCCCTCAACTTTTTAAAAGACTTCACCAGGTTCCTCGTTTAGTTCATTCACTGAGGGTTTGCAATTGGAGAACAGGAGAGTGGAAAAATTTCAGTGAGTGAAGCTAAAAATATATAAAGGGGAAATTGTTTTGGTTATCATTGCTTCGGGTACGATATGAAGATGATAGACACTTCTATATCTCAGTTCTGAATAGAAGAGTTTCAACAATGGTCGACTTTCTTTCTTTTTAATTTTTGTGTTGATAGGATCCAAACGGTTAACTCGTCAAAACCTGGACCGGGTCATCGGTTCCTGGTTGACCCGGCCAGTTGTCCGAGTTTTGCACTGGTTTTTCATTAAACAGATTTTAACACAACTGAACCGGTGTACGGACTGGTTCCCTGTTTTTCTGGTTGAACTGGCTGGTCTTATAAGTCTCCTCTTTTATGTTTAGTAAATCCTGGCCATGAATATAAATGTTTAATCATCTTGGTGCATCTGTCTGTTCAATTCCCCAGGCTGTTGTGTTAATGCTGTTTAATGATGCACAAAAGCTCAGCTTCCAAGATATTAAGGAATCTACTGGCATTGAAGATAAAGAGCTGAGGAGGACTTTGCAGTCCCTTGCATGTGGAAAATTTCGTGGTCTTCAGAAAGTGAGTGGTCATTGCCAGACCCAATTTTTTCTTCTTCAAGTTCGTTAAATGATTGCAAGCAATTCTCAGTTGCAAGAAATATTTATCCTTGCAGATTCCCAAAGGAAGAGATGTGGAGGATGATGACTCCTTTGAGTTCAATGATCAATTTATTGCTCCTCTCTATCGTATAAAGGTAACCTTGTTATATATTATCTTTTCATTCAAATGAATCTCACCGTGTGATATTGAAGCTAAGTTTACTTGATATGAGCAGGTAAATGCCATTCAGATGAAAGAAACAGTTGAGGAGAACACGAGCACCACTGAAAGGGTGTTCCAAGACCGTCAATACCAGGTTTACTTTTAGATGACCTATCACATTCTTGAAAATTCTATTGCAAAACCTTGGGATATCCTTTATTTGTTTTTGCAATGAATGCTAATTTAGTTTTCGGTACGACTGTTGGTGCAGGTTGATGCTGCTATTGTTCGGATAATGAAAACTAGAAAAGTGCTTAGTCATACACTCTTAATAACCGAGCTCTTTCAGCAGGTATAAAAATGAAATCACTTTCCTGTGCCATTTTGTTTCTAATTGTGATTTATGCAAATTTAAAAATGAAATATCATCTTATTTTTGTGAAACAGCTCAAGTTTCCAATAAAACCAACCGACTTGAAGAAAAGGATTGAGAGCCTCATCGACCGGGAGTACCTGGAACGTGACAAAAATAACCCTCAGATATACAACTATCTTGCTTAAATAGTCTATATTACCATTTTTCCTTGTACATGTCTTGGGGATGGAAATCTATGTCCGTATCAAGTGGCTGGAAATTTGTAATTCCGCATTGTGTACAGGAAGTGATAGTTATTTTTTCCTTTCGTCGCAACCTTTGATTGTAACTGTAAAGTGCATTTATCATTTTAAATTCTGTTCCTATCTTAGAGTTATACACTATGTCAAATTATGCTAATAGAGCCTGAAATGTTTGGGGCTGCGGGTGGATAATCATGTTTAGATGGTCAATTTTTATTTTTGAAGATGTCACTCCTGGTGGAAATACTATGAACTATCGTGGTAATTGGCTTGGGGTTATTGACTGGAATAATACTATCTAGCACTATCAGTCTAGGTGGCTACATTTTATAGGCTAAATTAAATGAGTCGTGTGACTTTGCATTTGAATGAATATGTCATTTAATGTCATGTAATTGTCATTTAGATTGATGTTTAATATCAGTGGTGATAAATAGCATTACTTGATTGATTGTCCAAGATCAAGAATTTACTTCGTACCATTTTTCATAAAGCAAAACCCACAAAAATGTTATCGGGTAGAAAGAGCGAATACATACAAATAGTTGCATGTCAGGGAACTTGGAGAGTTGATAGCCAAACAAATACTTCTGATAAACTAAAGTTATTAGTTTGACTTATCAAGATGCCAAATTTAAATATTAATAATGTTACATTAACATCAAGGTTGACATAAAATTTGATCTAATATTACGTGATATTTTATCATTGGACAATTTAAAACACGGTTAATTTTTTTATTTAATCATCTACTGCTATATGTAATTATGTCAAATTTTACTACATGTAATTATGTCAAACTTTTTGTCAGGCAAATTTGCTTTATCCTTTAAATATAAGCTTATGAGGTTGGTCAAAAGAACAGTAGCTTGGTTAAGAAGAGTATATAGTTGTCGTGACTGGTAGGTTGAACACCACAAAATTATGAAGTGTCACATGTATATGTTTTTTAATAGAATCCATCATACCAGATATGTCCTAGTAGCTAACTGGTGGTTTTGGTCACAAGCCGTATCCAATTGAACTTCTGGTTGATGACTTCCATAATTGAAACACGTGATGGCCCAGTGATACAATTTTGAAAGATAATAACCAAGAAAAAACAGCAAGACTCTCTATATAATAAGATGATTCAAACTCGAAACCTTAACTTTTAGTGCAACTATAAACATCCATATCAATACAACTCAAGCAATCTTGTTGGATGGTGGCTACGTTTTATTGCTAGTAAAGAAAGCATTCAAGCGACCAGAGCTTAAAATGAAGCATGATTACAATAATTGTGTCTGGAAAAAAACATTTGACCATGATCTCCAGCCTGCACTGGGCAGGAGTTATAATGCCCACCTACTGATGTGGCGTTGTCACGTTAATTGGTCAAAACGTTTTTTCTTTTGAAAAGTCAAAAAATGACTTGAGCGCTAATGTCGAGATCAACTTTGCTTTTACAATAGAGAATTTTAATGGAAACTAGATCCACAGCAAAATTCAGAGCACAAAAGATTTTTTTCCAGTGAACGCAGCATTTCTACAATACCGACGTAGCACTATATTATTATATAATTAAGGCAACGGAAAAATTATATAGTCAAATAATAAAAATAGAAATAAGTCTCGTCTCATAACAATACACATAAGCAGAAAGCGTGGAATTTAATTAATTTCGACAAAAAGTAATAATCCCAGATTAAGAAAAAAGCTCCTTGTCCAGTGTATCCAGAACAACTAAGATTTGCATGGTAAAATCTGCAAGTACATTATGAAACTCTACAAAATGTGCTGTACTTAGGCAATGGATGCCCCAAATGTGGATTCACCTTTGTCAAATTCACGGATCTTAGTTGATCAAGACACAGGAAGCAGCTCCATATCAACTTTTACATTTTGTTTTCAAAAAATGCAGTGCAGTTTTCCATCATTTAGCACCATCATATAATATAAGACATGAAAGCAAAGATAGTCTTGGCAAAAAAATGAAAAGCAAAATCTTAATTGGTTATAGCAGTAATTTTGTAAAGATCAACCACAATTTTCATTACTTTGCACTTACAGTAGCCTCAGCTGCATCATTGAAAAATGAAAAGCTTTTCCCACTCTACGATTCTAAACACCAAAAGAAAAGTGCTTCACATGCTAGTATCTCTCTAATATATTGACATTCTCATATAATAACAGTGGCAGCAGCCGCAACTACAAGCATAATCACAAACGCAAAGTAGTTCAAGCAAATAGAACCTTTGCACTTGATGGCGTTAATTCAAAGAGGGTTTCAGGTGCATCCACCACTTGCCATTGAACAGAAAATCTGCACCTTTTTGTAGATGAGTCTCTAGGGCAAGGGCTCGAGATATGGCCCACGGCAAGGTGAAGATTTCGACCTACCACATAAATCCTGTTATCCCAGCAGTCGACACAGAATGGCTTGCATATCTGCTCTGGCAAAGGAGGTCCTTTAACAGTACACCAAGAATCAGTTTCATTGTCATAAACCTTCAGTTTTGTTCTTTCATGCTCTGGAACCACAAACAAATGCTCATAAATCACAACGCTCGAACCAGTCCAGCCTTCTCGCAGTCCATTAGCCATATTCTCCCAGGTATCTGCTATGGGGTCATAAATCTGGCCCCTGGGTACAACATAGAAGGGCCAAAACCAACCTTCTGTCATAAGGAGCTTCCCATTAAGAACTGCTGCATCATATGAGGCCATGTTTGTTCCCATGTCTGCAACTGAACGCCAGGTTCCTTTATTAGGATCGAGGACTTCAGCTGTGTTAAGCTCGAACATATCAGTGCTGTTTCCACCAGCCACATATACCATCCCATCAATTATCGCACTAGCAAAAAATGACCGTGCAGTGATCATCTCTGTCATCACAGTCCAACGGTTCTTACACACTTCATATTTCAGTACCAAATTGAGGGGGCAGTCCACATCAGGGGCCAAACCGCCACAAACAAAGAGCACACCCTCGTGAGGGATGGATACACACCGGAATCCATGGGGGCAGACCTTATCCTTGCAAGGCATAGCCGGAATAGTGTGCCAAGAGAACTGGGTAAGGTCTAGAACCTTCCACTCTATGTTTCCAGTATATTTGTGGTGTGCAAAGACAAAAAGCCACTGATCATGGAAACCAAGCTCTTTTCTCCGAGTGAAAAAATGCTCCTTGCTGCCAAACAATGAATACCAACGCTTGCACACAGCCTTGCAGGTAGCATGTTTATCAACTGGAACCCGGAGGAGGCATTGCAAAGCAACATCATCAGGAAGGCCTGGAATCAGCTGCTCTCCCCTATTCGATAGCTCTAATTCTAGTGACGGATCTAGCAAAGACGACTGGGTTGCAACTAATCTAAATTGTGTAGATAATGTCATTTCGGAATCCCCTAGCTCGTTAACTGGAGTTTTGTACGATGAAACACGCACTCTTTGCATCTTTCTCCTCTATACTAATGTAAATATCCAAACAAACTGAACTAGCCCTTCTTTCAATATGCTCGTCTCTTCAAATGCAATTTAACAAAACAATAAAAAGCCCAAATCTAATCACTTCACAAATAGTTCATTGGGATCCGCACATCTTATTAATTGCATCAAAGATTCTGCAAATCACAAAATGGATTGCCTCAAATTCTTTATCCCAAGACCTCTATCTTCTCACAATAACTGATACTAAATATAACAAATCCACATCTGAAATTCCAAAATTCAACAAAATAAAAAAAAAATCACATTTACGAATCTCTCTCTTTTGAATTTAGAGCCACTGCTTTTTATCTCCACTTCCAGACTTGAGCGGACAAACTTTGACAAACTTTATTCAGCTGAAAAGAAAAGGCACAAAGCACCGCAAAAAAAAGACAAACGTGGGAATAGCTCAGTTCCTTTTCATTTCTAACAAATAACCCCAATACTCCAATTCACACAGTTAAATAAACAAGTAGCATATCTTTCATTTTCATACTATTCATATTCAAGAAAAACCGCACACAAGGGAAAAAAACTCCCCGGTAATTCAGATGTCAAAATCAATATAAAAAACAAGAAAAAAACTGAATAAATCCAATATGAAAGCAACTTTCGGCTAATATAAAAAGAAGAAAGAAAGAAGAAAAACTTACAGATTATAAAACTGAAGAAAGTTTGATGAAAACAGGGACTTCAGCAGATTTTCCGCCAAGGAATGATTGAGCAACAGTATTATTTAATTGGAATCAAGCCTAGCTGGTTCTCGTTGTATTTAGCTAAAAAAAATGTGGCTTTTTTCTGGGTTTTATTTTTTTATNTCCGCCAAGGAATGATTGAGCAACAGTATTATTTAATTGGAATCAAGCCTAGCTGGTTCTCGTTGTATTTAGCTAAAAAAAATGTGGCTTTTTTCTGGGTTTTATTTTTTTATTTATTTTTTTTTAAAAAGGTACCACAGTATCAATTCATGGACAAATAGCAAAGAATAATAATAATAATAATAATAATAACAATCCAATTTTAAGAATGTGATTTTCAAAACGCCTATAGAGAAAAGTGATTTTTAAAAATCACTCACACACACAAGTAATTAATTATTTTTTTAATTATTGATTTGATCGTCTGACCTTGCCCCCCTTAGGTTTTAGCTAGGAGTTTTGGGGTATCGATTATGGTAATTTTCAAAGTATTGATTTTTAATGTTTATGAGTGGTCTGATTTTGGATGATTAAAATAGTCTAACTCATGTTTGAAAATTTATTATCCAGTGGTTCTAGAGGTATTTCGAAAGAATAAAATGTATGTATGAACAAAGTGTTGAATGGCTTCATCTCGTACTTCCTTACTATGCAAACGTATTGCACAACTAATTCGATTCAAACTTGAACTAGCTAGCACAATGGCATGCTGCTTTAATATAAGTATAAGAAGTTAGAGAAACATTAAATAGATATGAAGTACACACATGGAGATGTACATGATAAGATCATTATTATCGAAATTATGACGATATTACGAAATTGTATGGATAAAAATAGA
>CAIGRN010013251.1:0-12724 GCA_903798345.1 Fraxinus anomala
TATATGTGAAATATTATGTATTAAATTAAATGCTATCAATTTTAGTTAAGTCAGTTTAAAGTGATCTAATAAGGTATCAGTATTTTGGGTTTTGAAGTATCTAATTAAAATATGGACATTTATGTGTAGAGACTAGACTTATTCCTAATTTCTGATGGGGCGAATTAGTTTAATGTGCCGTTAGTATATATATACGGTTATGGTCTCCGGATCATACGTGATAGTTTATTATATTCAAACTCCCATCTTTAGATGAAAATAAAGGAACAACGTATTGATCTGAAAGACTAAAANAATAAAGGAACAACGTATTGATCTGAAAGACTAAAATCGCATGATTCATTCATTGCATCAATCATGTTTGATTCAGGTATGCTTCCGCTTTGGTTCAGGAATTCTTGATAATCCAACATGAACGATCATTATGACGATAAAGAATTTTTTCTATAGTAAAATATTTAAATATGTGATTTATTAAATGTAATAATTGTATATTAAGAATAGAGAGTAAGTTTGGCTCTCTATATTTGGAGAGTCAAACGCACTCTCTATTTTAAAAATTAAAATAGAGTTTTTTGGAGCTCATTTTTAAATATTATTTTCTAAAATAAAGAGTATTTTGTATTTAAAGAATCTCTTAAAGTTGTTCTTGATGTTAACATTTAGATTTGTCTTGTTTCCATAACTATCCACTCATGACTTTCATGCGTAGAGCATTTTAAACTGGATCTCGTGTGGTGTAGGACATCTCTTATGGCATGATTTCATCGATTTTATTTTATTTATTTTTTTAAAATTTTCTGTCTCCATTCCTGAATCAGATCAAATTACAAGAATGCAGGGCCAGACCGGCCCAACCATTTTCACAATCTTAATTGACATTTCCATCTTCTTTAAATTAATCGATTTGATTTGACCTTGATGCTAACTGAGATTGCAATTGCAAGCAGATTGAGATTCTGGCAAAGTAGTTTTGTCCATATTTCGCTCTCATTTTTTTAAAATTCATTTTTAATTAAATATTTGATGGTATTCACAACTATATATTTCATCAACTTGTACTAAAATATACTAAAAATCTAAATGTTATTCAAACCTAACATGGACTTAGTGGAGTTGGCTGCTTTTCACATGGATACGCTGTTAAAAGCGTATATACTAAAATGAATAAGAATAAAAGGATTAAAAATTGATACTTTAGAAAAAAATTCATTTGTCATAACTTCCATTGTTTGATGTAGTTAAAACCATTTTTCCGTTAGTAGTAATGTAAGAGTCGAAGACCTCATGTCTCCATTTCTCCGTCTCTTTTAATTGTCGAACAAATCAAGTTTTGACAAATCAGCTATAATTTCGAAGTGTCAAAATTTAAGTAGTACAAAATTCAACATTAAAAAACACAAAAAAATAAAATTATGTCCCACTCAAATTTTAACACTTTAAAATTATAATAATATAACAAATTTCTTTTTGTTACTCAATTAGCCTGCAACTATTGAATTATCAATAACTCTATTATTTAGCCCTTAGATAAAAATTAAAATTTTAATAATTATTAACAAAAATCGATGAAATATGTGATTTAAAAGTTATGAATTTCTATTAAATATTTAATTAAAATTAATAGATTTTTGAAAAAAAAAAAAGAGTAAATAATCTTGGAAAAATTAGTGGAAAAAGTGCTTATACCTTACTTCAAAAAGCAGGTCTACTAAGAGAATTTTTGCATCTAAAATAGACAAGACAAAGGAAAATTCACTAGATGTAGGACCGGATGGTTCAATGATGGTATTGATTATTTTACGGTCAACTTTGGAATTCAATGATCTCATTTTGATTGTTTCAGAGTCAACATTAATAGTGCAACATGTCTTTACAAATTATTGCTACAAGAAATCTCTAATCTATTGGTTTATTAGTTAGTTTAGCTTCTAATCTTTTAAAAGATGCAAATTGGTCCTAGAGATTTCATTACAATTGCAAACCAAATCGTTAATGATGGACCATTCAAATATCCGTTAATAGTTCTCACATATTTACACCCTGTTTGAGCTACGTTATTCTTCCAATAATGCATTTTAAATGATGTTTTGATGAAAAAATGTAGTTAAAAAATAAGGAAATTTTTTGAATTTGCGTCTAATATTATTTTATTAAATAATGTGGTTAAAAATAAGAGAGAAAAAAAATATATATTTAGAAGAATTAGAATCAAACATGACGTTAATTTATAAAATTAAGAGTACATTTTAATAAATATTATAAATTACTTATAATTTTTAATTAGAATCGAACTTTAATTTTAATCACACACATCCGTGAGTGTATTATTTTGCAAAGGTACATTTCTACTAATAAGATAAGATGCGCGTAAAGAAACAAACAAATTCCACCCACGTAAAATCCGCAGTCAATGTTGAAAAATGAAACCCTGCTATAAATAATAAATTTAGATTTTAATTAATTTGGTTTTTGAAAGATATTTTTTTCTTCTGTCATCAAGCACGCAGATCCTTTTAATTCTTCCATTCCCACCACGATCTCGCTTATGTATCTCTCTCTCTTATCACTAAAAATTGTTAACTTTCTCTCTCTAGAAAACTAGATCATTTCTATATTTCTATATGCCTCAGGTTGATCTCGAAACCTTAGTTACAGCCTGCACACTTGGAGGCAATGATAGCAAAATAACATGCGAAACGCTCGCCGTCACCGGTGCCGGCGACGATCTACTAAAGGACGACACAGCCGAAGTGCCATCCGACTGCCCTCCGGAATCGTTTTGGCTATCGAAAGACGCTGAATACGATTGGTTCGACCGCAACGCGTTTTACGAGCGCAAAGATTCCACCAAAGGCAACTCAAATTCAACCAATTTGAACCCCAATTTGAACTCGAATTCTCAGCGTTCCGTTAAGTTGAAATCAAAGGCATTGATTATTGGATTGCCTAAGACTCAGAAAACTACTTATATCGATTCCAGGAGGAGGAGTTGTAAACTGGCTAACGCGAGACTGTTTCCAAATCGATCCGTGGCGGCAGGGAAGTCGACAGTAGGAGTGGTTGAACCGTCTTCGCCGAAGGTTTCATGCATCGGAAGAGTCCGGTCAAAGCGCAGCCGGCGAAGGAATAATTCGTCGAGAAAGAATGAAGCACAGGCTGAGAAGTCAAGAACCGGTGGTGAAAAACGGAAAACCGGGTTTTACGCTAAAGTAATGGGTATGTTCCGGTCTAAAAAGGGTAATAAAAAACCTATCCGGTCGAGGAGTCGAAAACTGCAAGAGGCAATTGTCGTTGAGCCACAGAGGAAGAGCGTGAGCATAAAATTGCGGGAAATTCCGGTAAGTGTTGAAGTTGTTTCTGAGCCGCCCGGTTTGGGAGGGATGAAGCGGTTCTCATCGGGCCGACATTCAGAATCTTGGACCGCCGAAGATCTTAGTAAGGCGATTTCCGAATCACTGGATTTGAATCGGTCCGTACGAAAGCAAAGACCGTAAAAGTCTTACGTGGTGGGTGACGACGTGGCGTGTTAAATTAATTTTCTCCTCGTTGACTCCGAGGTAGAAGATATACAGCAGCTTTTTTCCAGATAAAAACTTGCGCTTTTAATTTATAAGGTAATTTCCCTTTATGTAAATATTTAAAATATTATATTCGCACTCTTGGAACAGATTTACTATTTTAGATAATTAATATTTAAATGATAGAATAGGAAATAATATTTATTTTCTCCCTATGAGACACAAATATATAAACAATAATAGTTTACTCTTTATTTTTATATAATTTGAGAGCATATAATCCAAATTTGACTCAAACTACCAAACAGAGACGAATAACATTTTAATAGCATTATTCTTTTAAAATGGTAACTTGATCCAGGCCGTCTCCATTTTTTAATGAATAATGCTATCTAGTACTAATAGCGTTAGAGCACCAATTTATATGACATTATGCAACATGTTCAATAAAATGTAAAATTGTGTAATTCATTTAATTGAACCTGTAATTTAATGTCCATATAGATTGATGTTAAACACCGATGATGATGATTACTATTATTTTTTTAATAGTAAATTTAATATTCGATGTAGGGATCCATTGGAGTAGAAAAATAGAAAAGTACCATCTTCCTACAGCAAGAGACCGCTAATTAATTTATTATGAGCTTGCGTGGAAGTGATTGTTTGATAAATATTTGATAAAAAATTAAAAAATATTAATAAAAAATTATGAAAATATTCTATTTTTGTGAATGTATAGTTGAAGACGAGCGTGGAGAGAAGTGATTTTTAATTAATCACTTCCACACAAGCACGGCATCTTTAAAAAAATCACTTTAATTTGACGGCAAAGTAAGCATATATTCTAATATTGAATTTAACATATTTCCAAAATATACGTATTTAAGCAAGTTGACGGCATCGAGTTCATGTTTGACAGTTTTTTTTTTTTGAGATTATAAGTTGTTCAAACTTCATTTTTAACTTATTTTATTGATTTTATAACTTTTATCTATTTTTTAATCATAACTTTTACGACCAATCAATTTATAATTTCGGAAAAGCTTTGTCGAACTTTGGCTAAATAAACGAATAGCATAGAAAATAAGGTTACATAGATTACAAGTTATTTGGGAGGGCGGCAAGTCGTGTACCGGATTGGGACGTAACTCATTGCCTGCTTTGTCACGCATGAAGTGGTTCCAACTTTCACGTTTTAAATTGAGCAATCAATTAAGGCAGTGCTTATTGATACATGAACAGACCACTTTTTCCTTTAATTGTCAATATAAGAATTGCAATTTTAACGATGATATTTTCTATCTTCTGTTTTTTTTTTTTTTGGGTAAAAGATCATTTTCGAGTAGTATCATCGTAAAAGTGTCATAGCTAGATGTTTCAAGATAATAAATTTAGCCACTCTTTGATGGAGTTTAACAGATTTTAATAAAAGTTAATGAAATATGTAGTTGAAAAGTTATATATCTCATTAAAAATGTAGCTAAAATTAATTCTTAACTTTGATTTAGATTAAAATTTATATTTTAATTTTTACCAAACATGATAAAAATGAAATTCCTCGTAGAAGTGTTTATTAACAACTATTTAATAGACATGTCAATTAAATAATGATAGAAAGTAACGAGTACTCCACACTCCTAAAATACAAAAAATATTTTTAATAATTTGACTAGGAGTGTTTAACCAATTTCTCGAGGGAAATATCGTTAGTTGTTAGTGAGGAATAAGTAGTTATGTAGTATAACAATTATTAAGCCCCAGTTTGTCATTTATTTTATTAAACATTGTTTGTTACAATAAACAATCTCCATTACATATTCATTCAATAAAATATTCTACACACAAATCAATAAAATTACTTTATTTTTCAACTACACATTCTCCAAAAAATACTATTCAAAATTCTGTTTCTTCTCCCAAAATGGGAGACAAACAAGCACTAAAGAAACTTTTTGCAGCATCAAATAAATCGTGAAATGAGTTTGCGAGCATGTTCGATATAGAATTTGTAGAATACATTAAAATAATATTTTTGAAGAATGTGTGGTTAAAAGTAGGAAAACTTAATAAATTTACGTGTAAAATTATTTTATTAAAAATAAATTTTAAAAAATCTTTACAAAACATGAACTTAATTAAGGCCCTGTTTGATTGCTCTTTCTTTTTCATGGAAGATGGAAATTAAAATTTATTTCCACATTTTTACATGTTTGATTGACTAAATTTTTCATGGAATTAGTTTTCCACATTTTCTTGATTTTTGAGGAAAAGCTTCTCTAGGCAAATTTTTGTTTTTGTTTTTTGTTTTTTGTATTTTTGTATTTTTTTTTTGCAATGAAAACAAATTCTATTCCCAATTGTAACAAATTCTATATCTTTAATGGATACTTTCCATAAAAAATAAAGTCAAACGAATACTAAAAGATCCAAAATTTCAATTCTAGATAAAAAATTATATCAATCAAACACAATTAATTGACAATTCCAAAAAAAAAAAAAGTTATAAGCAATTCAATTTCTTAGAATTTATTTTCTTTCCACCTAAATTTCATTCTTGCAATCAAACAGACTCTTAACTGTCAAAATACCTATAAACACTGGTAAATCTGCTCCATTGCTCCAAGACTAGCCAATTTGACTCTTCAGTCAAGTTAGTTTACAATCTAAACTAAGCCCTTATTTGAGATCCGTTTTGGAAACACATTGTATTTTGGAATAGTATTTTTGGAAAAATGTGTGATTAAAAAATAATATAAAAATTTTCGATTTACGTGTAAAATTATTTTATTGAAAAATGTGTGATTGAAAATGAATTTTGAAAAAAATGAGTTTTTAATAAAATGAGTCTAAATGTCTCATAGTAATGGCATTAATAGAATAATGTTATAGCACATCTGGTGCTACAATACCAATCTAAGTGACGTTAACTCATAGGTTAAATGAGGTAGAATTAAATGATTTTTATTTAATGCTACATTAACGTCAACTAAACTGGTGTTTTAAAATCAGTTAGTAGCATTACCCTATTTAATATCATTGTTGTTTAACATCTGTCTAGATGTTGCAACATTTATGACGTTAAATTATAGATTCAAGAAAATACAATATTTATGGCATAATGAATAGAACCCATAATATGCTGATATTTAGATCGGTGCTTAATATCACTGATGCTAAATATCATTATTTAATGTCTTACAATCCTCTAAACTAGTTGAACGACGCGTTGATAAATTGCGATCACTTTATCATTCAATACGTGACAAATTTTCGTTTTGAACTCGTCTTAAATTGACTTGAACTTGGTCAAGTTTGTCACCTGATATTTTTGTATTATCACTCGTACTTTTACCTCTTTTCTAATTTAGTCGAATCGATCACGATCTTACACACATTCAATCTTGTAGGTCCTTCAACCCGCACTGCTTTGAAAGTGTAATAGATATAAAATTAATATATTAGTCACTGTAGAATTCTAAATGACTAGTCATAAAATAAGTAAATGAATATAAATTAATATTAGGCCCTTGTTTGATTCATATAAAAACCAAATTCTTAGCAAAATTTGATAATAAATGATGAAATACGTGATTAAAAAGTTACGAATCCCATAAAAATGTGATTATAATTAATAATTTACTTTGAATTAGATTTTTATTTACTTTTTAAGCTGGATCGAATAGTGAGTAAATAACATATATATAATATACCGTACATAGAGTAGTAAATAACATCAAGTTAGAATATCAAAACACGTTATATCTTTATTTTGACTCACATTTTGATTAGGAGTAACATTTATGTAGGAAAAAGAAAGCAACGACCAAATCAAATATTTGTTGCCAAGGGTCCAGACTTAGCCGCCAAAGGTGACTCCTTAGAATCAAATTGCAATACCCCTCTTTTGTCTCATCTGATACTGACTTCCAGCCTACTGCCCAAGACCGCAACCAGTTTTTAATTTATAAAATCACATTACTTCCCTTTCATGAACTTATTTGATTCAGATTTCAAATATTTATTACGGAATTTTTTGGAATTTGTAACTGAATGTCAAATGGGTTGCTTTCATTTGTTGAATCCAGTGGTTCGAAGAGTTGATTTGGTTGCAGTGAGACAATATCATTTATAATATAGTTGATTTAGGAGCAGGGTTCTTGGCATTAGCAGAACCAAGGTGGGCATGGTGGGTCATGCTCCACCAATTTTTTTATTTTTATAAAGAGAGTTTTATATTTTTCTTTACTCAATTTAGTTTTTCTTTTTTAGATGTTTGCTTCATGGTGTTTAATTTGTGTTTGAGTCCACAAATAATGTAATAAGTCTCCAATGAACGAAACATATATCATTTTAATATCTTAAATTCTTAGTGCATCCATCATTTAATATTAATTTTCCGCTTTCCCTTTGTTTGTTAAGAAAAAATCTAGTGATCAATTTCAATTTTTTACCAAATGAAATGAAATGATTTTATATGTCAATCTTTCTAACTTGCTCTTACATAATCAAGGTCGGAAAGATTGAAAAAATCAATCCTTTACAATCACTAATAATTTTTTTTTTTTTCAAATAGTTAAGAATTAGTAAATTTTTTTTAACAATTCTACTAATTTCTAAGAAATTGTCTATACGATTTATATAGTACCTTGAATTTAAAGATTATATGTAGAGAATTGATATCATAACGAGAGTTTCTTTAGTTAATTATCTCTTTATCATTAATTTTTTCAGGACAGGGGTGTGTTGCTGGTACTGAATTTTCTCATTTCAAAGTTAAAATTAGGAAAAATTGCAGTCGAGGTACCAAATCTTTCAGTTAGTCGCAGACTTTACCCAAACCTTTCATTTATACCACCCACGATACCAAACCTTTAAAAAAACTTAGCTTCAGTCCTCATTGACGGTTTCCATCCATTTGACCACGAAAATCGTTAGTTGACCCCAAAAATTAAAAAAATTTATAATTTCCACCAAAAAAAAAAGGACAATTTTGAAATTACACATTTCCCTTTTAAAATGAAATAAAAGGCCAGTTACACTCAATTCCATCATCCATTATGGAACCTATGAAAACCCACGAAGAAGAAGATGATTGATACGAAGAAGAAGAAGATCTTCCATCCGATTTTGCAGCCCATATTCGAGGCTCTCTTCTCCAACCTGTATACGGTAAGCGTGCGCCCTGAAATTCCCATTTGCGGTATGAAACAATGTGATTACAAGCCGTGCGTATAGATTATCGTCCAGCACTGCAAAATGTGAAAATTTTGCATGATTTGATAACTTGGAGTTAACGTGCTTGTAATAGATCGTTCTGTACATGTGCATTGCTTGAACAAAAAAGGGTTAGGGTTTGATGGTTTTTGTTTTTATTTTTTCAGGGGAAAATACAAAATATTTTAACATATGCCTACATCATGGTAGAGCTTTGTTGGGAAATATGAGAAATTTTGTGTACGAGCATGGTAGAGTAAGTTACATAGATTATGTCGACCCTGATTTTTCAATAGATTTCTTCTGGACAATGCCATGAAGATGATGGGATATTCTGGTAGAGTTAGATAACTGTACAAGATGAAAAAGAAGAGATTGAGTGAAGTATCATTCTAGTTGGTGAAAGATTCAGATTTAATGAATATGGTGAAGTAGCTTGGTGAAAAAAAAGATTGTTGAAGTGTATTGCTTGCCTGTAGTTGAGGAATTGGAGTTGCCATGGGATGGAAATATTTCTGTAGTTGATTGTGAGACTGGTGAGAAGTTGGTAAATGTTGAAAAGTTCAGTGTGCATGAGGTACCAGTGGTTGAGGAGCAATCGTGCTATGTTGTTGAGGTTTATGATGATTCATTAGAAGGTGATGCATCACACATTGTTGACGAAGTAGATAATTTGCAGCATGGTCAATCAGAATTACAGGCCGGTGAAACTAATGTGCATGCTGCTGAAAGTTATGTGCAGCATAGTGAATTAGAGGTGAATGCTGGTGAACCTGATGTGTAGCATGGTCAATTAGAGGTGCATGCTGCACAAACTGGTGTGGAACATGGTGAATCATTGGTGCAATTTGGGGGAATAAGAAGTGCAGTAAGGTGAACCACATTGTGATGTGCATCTTGGTGAACCTGAGGTGCAACACAGTGAACTAGAGCAAACTGAAGCACATGTTAACACTGAAGCACATGTTGACACTGAAATAGATCATCATGTTGCAAGAAGACCATGTATTTGATGTGCAAGTAGATTCCACATATCCTAAGCAACATGATGAATATGAAGAGGTTTTTTGAAGGATTTCAATGACTTGGAGTATGAGCAGGAAAAAAATATACCCATGGATGATAATGATATAACCATAGGTTTCAGGTTGAGTTAATGGTTTGTGATTGATATAAATAGTGGAAGGAGTGAACAAGCAAGAGTCTCAAAATTAACACCTTTGGAGATGAGCACACATGTACCATGGTGTGGCAAAATAAAAGGGTTAATGCACGTTATTTGGCAAAAAAATACATTAAAAAGTTTAGGTCTGATCCTAATATGCAAATGAGCAGTTTTGTGGAAACTGTGAAAGAAGATTGGATGTATGAGATTTCAAAGCATCAGTTTTACATAACAAGATCCAAATGTGCACAAGTGGTGCACGGGATTGCAGTTGAGCAGTACAAAATTTAATGGGATTATGGAGAGGAGTTAAAGAGAACAAATCCTGGTAGTATAATGCAGATTGAAGTGTCAGGTCCTACCTTTAAGAGATTGTATATATGTTTAGGGGCTTGTAAAGAGGGTTTTAAAGTTGGATGTAGGTCAGTTGTTGGGTTGGATGCTTACTTCATAAAGTCTGCACAAGGTGGACAGTTGCTGGCAGTCTTAGGAATTGATGGTGAGAATTGTATGTTAACCATAGCATGGATAGTTGTAGATGCTGAGAACAAAACAAATTGGCAATGGTTATTGGTAGATGACATAGGGATGTTTAACCCTAGAGCTTGGACATTCATTTCTAATAAACAAAAGGGTTTGGTGGATTGTATAAGTCAATTATATGAAGGGCTTGAGCACATATGTTGTGCTAGACATTTATACATTAATTTCACTTTGGTATACAAAGACCTGACCCTTAAGAACTTGTTTTGGACTACAGCAAGGGCCACAACCGTGCCAGAGTGGAGGAATGCGATGAATGAGTTGAAAGAAGTTAATGAAGATGCTTATAATTGGTTTATTGAAAAACCACAATCCTAGTGGAGCATATCACATTTTGAAGAGCATTCCAAGTGTGATATTCTTTTGAATAACCTGTGCGAGGCATTCAATTCTTCCATTGTTGTTGTTAAAGAGAAGCCCATCATCTCTATGCTGGAAACAATAATACATCAACAAATGATAAGAATGAATGCAAAAAGAAAATCATCACAGAGGTGGGATTATGCATTCGGGCCAAGGGTAATGAAAATCATTGAGAAGGCTAATGGTGAGGCGAGATACTTGAAGGCAGACTATGCAGGTAGTCATAAGTTCGAGATAACCAGCAGAGATGGATTGAGGTGGAGTGTTGATTTTTCAAAACATAATGTGCATGCAGAAAATGGCAGTTGACTGGAATGTTGAAATAATAGATATGGAAAGAGTGTAATTCCGAAATTATCCTTGTCTATTTGGTGGAAATTATAAAATTTTTTATTTATGGGGTCAACTAATGATTTTCGTGGTCAAACAGACGGAAATCGTCAATAAAGACTGGAGCTGCAATTTTTTTAAAGGTTTGGTACCGTGGGTGGTACAAATGAAATGTTTAGAGAAAGTTTGCAACTTACTGAAAGGTTTGATACCTCGGCTGCAATTTTCCCTTAAAATTATTAGATTTTACACCTATTTATTTAAATTATATTTTCAATACACTCCTTCAAGTTCAAATCTAATTTGATTTTCCTCATGATTACAGTCATACATAATTTTTATTAGGGGTGACACAAAATTAGATTTCAAGATCTTTGTTTACTTTAATATTATATTGAACTATCTCATTTAAATACTTAAATACTAAAAATAAATAAATAAATTTATTTATATTATATTATATGTTTAACAAGAGTTATTTTAGTAACAAATTATGAAATTATGATGGAACCATATATAAATTAAATGACTCGATCATGTCAACATAAAATCCAAACAACTGATACAATAATTATCAAAATTTAGTGTATATTAACCATGGTTTTTATATTTCCTTTGCAAATTTGATTGTGCCCCACTAATTTAAAATATCTATGTCCGCCGCTGATTCTTGGTTTGGTTTTTATTGGTTAGTGTAACTTTGGATGATTGAATTTGACATTGGTTAGTGGTGATGGTCGATGGGAGGTAATGGTGGCGACGACGTGAAAGTGGGAGGGGAAGGGAGGAGTGGTGCTGGTGAAAAGGTTTGGTTGGACATGGTTTTTTTTTTCTTCTCATTCTTTTAAGTATGCTATTTAGTATTACTGGTGTTTAACACCCGTCGAGATGGCAACATTAATAACATTAAATTATTAGTTTCATTAAATAAATAACATAATTTTACTTTTAATTGAATATATCACATAATGTTACGTAGATTTGTGCTCTAGCATCACTGGTGTTAGATGATATTATTTTTTTAGTAAATATTTCTATTTTTTAAGTGGGACGCATTCAAAAAATGATTTTGAAATCTAACTGCAATTATTATTTTTTATTTATTTAAAGATAATGATAAATTCGTTATTTTACGAAGTTTTTACACTTATTCAGACCATTAAATTTAGATATTTGTGAGTTTTCATTAGCAATTTATTACTTAATTTAAATGATTTTGAAATCTAACTGCAATTATTATTTTTTATTTATTTAAAGATAATGATAAATTCGTTATTTTACGAAGTTTTTACACTTATTCAGACCATTAAATTTAGATATTTGTCAGTTTTCATTAGCAATTTATTACTTAATTTAGTTATTTTTATTGTGTAGGTGAAAACCCGAGTTTGAATGATGATTAGAAGAGATTTACGTTTTTGGGGTTTTCTTATTTTTTTTTTCATTTTGATTCTCTTTCCTCCTCCTTCTTCTTTTTCCTTCAATTTTTCTTTGGTATCTTGGGTGCAAGATTTGAGTATGGTGATGATGAAATAGTTTGGAAAAGAATATCCATCGATATTGAAGAACTCTCAACCATTTCTCT
>CAIGRN010013268.1:0-22364 GCA_903798345.1 Fraxinus anomala
CTCCCTTGACGTTCAGCCTCGACAAAGGGAGGCGTTTGATGTACGCCTCGGAGTTCAAACGAGGTGGTCCCCTTAGGGACTAGATCCCCTCCTTCGAGGTGCCCACGCTTGACAGCTTGAAAAAAATATTTTATTTGTTTGCAAAGGTTGGGGAAAACTTCCAGCAATGAGTTATATTTATTGGTAATACATTCATAAATGCTCGACATTCTATGGATGAGGTTGAACCTTTCCATCTATGTACATTCATAAATGCTCGACATTCTATGGATGAGGTTGAACCTTTCCATCTATGTCTTTGATCCAGTAGGTACCAGGTCGGATCTCTCTTTCAATGTGGTAAGGCCCCTTCCAATTTGGTCCCAAGGTGCCTACTCCTGGCTCTTTGGAGGACAAGAACACTCTCGTAAGCACCAAGTCATTTATCCAGAAGGACCTCTTCTTCACTTTACCATTATAATACCAGGTCATCTTCCTTTAATATGCTGCCAATCTCAACTGGGAGTCATCCCTTTTTTCTTCAAGGAAATTGAGCTTACACCTCCTAAGCTCGTCATTTGATATCTTGCTAAAGTGTAACCTTCGGAGGAAAGATAGTCCTACCTCTATCAGGCTCACAGCCTCGGCACCGTAAGTCATTGAGAAAAAAGTCTCACCAGTTGGGGTCCTACTTATAGTTCGGATGGTCCACAGCACCTGTGGTAACTTATCCACCGAAGCTCCCTTGGCCGTATCATGTTTTTTCTTCAAAGTGTGTTTTATAGTTTTATTCACAACCTCGACTTGTCCATTAGCCTGGGGATGATGAGGGGTGGAAAAGTGCTTCCTAATTCCCAGCTCTTCACAGAGGTCTCTTACCTTTCTGTTGTCAAATACCTTTCTGTTGTCAAAATGCCTTCCATTATTTGAGACGATCGAGTAGGAAATCCCAAATCAGCATATGATGTTTTTCCACAAAAACTTGGAAGTGTTACCTCCATTATCTTTGCTAGAAGTTCGACTTCTACCCACTTTGTAATCAATTGCAACAATGGTGAAATTAGCACTTCCTCTACCCTTGGGTAAAGGGCCAATGAGGTCCACGCCCTATTTGCTGAAAGGCTAAGGGTTGGACACGGCAGTCAACTCCTGAGAAGATTGTCTTTGGATGTGGGAGAAGCGCTGGCATTTATAGCATTTTCAAGCAAATTGAATGGTGTCCTTTTTGAAGGTGGGCCAATAGTACCCTTACCTTAGTATTTTTATTACCAAAGCGAGCCTTCCTGAGTGGGTGCCACAAATGCCTTCATGGATCTCACGGAGTACATAGGTGGCTTCCTCCTCTCCCACACACCGAAGGAGAGGTGAAGAGAATCCACATTTATAGAGAATATAGTCCACTAGCATAAAATGTATGGACCTTCTCCTTAGCTTATAGGCCTCTTCTTTATTGTCCGGCAAAGTCTAATCTTTAAGATAAGCCATAAGGAATTGTATCTAAGTTGGGGTTCCTTCCTTCCACCCACATCACTTCTTCCGTAGATGTAGATGGCTTTGGAAGGTGCTCAATCAGCACCATCGTCAGTAACTCAGAATCCTTTCTACTAGCCAGCTTAGACAAAGCATCAGTGTGGGCGTTTTCAATTCGTGGGATCTGGATCGGTTCAAATTTTTTAAAGGAGGGGAGCAGGCTCATTACCAGTTTGAGGTAGGTGGACATGACTTTATCCCTGGCTACAAAGTTGCCATTAACTTATCCTACAATGAGTTGGGAGTCACTGTTGATGAGTAACCTCTTTACTCGCATTTCCTTGGCTAGCCTCAGGCCGACAAGGAGTGCCTCATACTCGGTCGTATTGTTGGTGGCCTTAAATCCGAATCGTACGGTGCACTTCAACTTATGACCTTCGGGGCTCACTAGTACTACACTTACACCCGAGCCGTCCATAAATAGGTTCCACATGGGAGGCTCGACAAGTTCAATGGTTTTGTCCACTTCAGGGACATTGGCAAATTCTGCCATGAAGTCTGCTAGGGCTTGGCCTTTGATGGTAGTTTTTGCCTAGAAGAGAATTTCAAACTCGCTCAATTCCACAGCCCACTTCAATAATCTCTCTGAGGCATCAGGTTTTTGCAATACTTGCCTGAACAGGAAATTGGTCAACACATGTATTGTATGGGCTTGGAAATAGGGCCTCAACTTTCTTGACGCATTGATCAATGCCAAGGTTAACTTCTCCATAACCGGGTATCGAGTTTCCAATGCTAATAACGCATTGCTAATGTAATAAATCGGCAACTAGGTTGAGCCTTCTTCCCTAATGAGCACTGTACTTATGGCTTCATTGGAGATAGCCAAGTACAGTTGTAGTGCTTCTCTTAGCTTGGGCTTCGAGTGGAGGGTGGCCTGTCCTAGGTGCTTTTTCAACTCCTAGAAGGCCCCTCCACACTCTTCTGTTCATTAGAATTTCTTTCCTACTTTTAAAATATTAAAGAAAGGAAGGTATTTGTCGGTTGCCTTTGAGACAAAGTGACTCAAAGCGGCCACTCGACCGATTAAGCTTTACACTTCCTTTAGCTTCTGAAGGGACTTCATCTCAATCAGTGCCTGTATTTTCTCAGGATTTACCTTTATACCCCTTTGGTTGACCATGTACCCCAAGAACTTGCCTGACGCAACCTTAAACGCACACTTGAGGGGGTTCAACCTCATGCGGTACCTTCGTAAGACATGAGGTGGGTTATGTGGTCACTAGCCTTCAAACTTTTGACAAGCATGTCTTCTATGTAGACCTCCATCGTGTTGTCGAGTAAGTTGGCAAACATTTTATTCACAAGCCTTTGGTAGGTAGCATTCTTTAACCCAAAGGGCATCATTCGGTAGTAGTAGAGTCCCCTATCTATGATGAAAGAGGTGTGCTCCTCTTCACCTGGATACATAGGGATTAGTTGTAGCCGGAGTAGGCATCCATAAAGCTTAAAGACTCGTGTCTAGCGGTGAAATCTACCAGTGGATCTATCCTCGAGAGTGAGAAGCTGTCTTTAGGACAAGCCTTTTTAAGGTCAGAAAAGTCGATACATACCCTCCACTTCCCGTTATGTTTTTTCATAAGATCGGGTTGGAGACCCACTTCGGATAGAGGGCCTCCCTAATGAAGCCATTCTTGATTAACTTCTGTACCTCTTCCTTCAAGGCCTCATATCATTTCAGATTCAAAGCTCTTATTTTCTGTCTATGCAGGGCAACTTTAGGATCAATTTTCAAGTGGTGGCAACTGACCCCAAGGTCAATGCCTACCATATCTTCATGCCTCCAAGCAATGACATCCCAATTCTCACACAAAAGTTTCTTGAGTTTTTCCTTGAATTTTGGAGTCAACCCCTGCCCACCTGCAATAGCCTGGTGGGTTTGAACGGGTCTGTTGGGAAACTTTCCAACTCCTCCATTGGGGCCGTTTGAGACTCAGTTTCGATAATGCGGGGTCAATTTCATCAAATGTTGGCATCTCTCTGGGAATGTCCATGTCGACATCACCAGTTATCATGTTAATATCCCTAGGTTCGGCCTTCCTGACGAAGTTTAAGTAGAATTCTCGGGCTCCTCTTTGGTCACCTTTCACCATTGCCACCTCCTGTTCAGTTGGGAATTTCATACATAGGTGGTGGATGGAAGTGACGGCCCCAAGTTCTTTTAACGCAGGCCTCTCCAATACCCCATGATAGGCGGACCTGCTATCAACTATCAAGAATTCCATGAAGTTCGATGTTGATAAAGATGGTTCTCCCATCTCCACAGCAAGTGTGATCTTACCCATCGGGATTATGCTATCCCCTGTAAAGCCATACAAGGGGCTGTAGATAAGGGTTAACTTATGATCCATAATCATCTTGTCAAAGGTGACTCTGAATAGAATGTTGATGAAGCTTCCATTATCCACCAGCATCCATTTTAGTCCGTTTAGAGCCACCACGGCCCTCACGACAATGGCATCGCAATGGCGATAGTGGACATCCTCCGAATCTTTATGTGTGAACACGATGGGGGTGTTTGACTGCTTCAAGAACTGTTGTTCACTATATAACTGGTCAGTGGGGGGCCTTTAGCCTCTTGACATAGTTTTTTTGGGAATTCCTTGTTTCTCCACCGACATAAGGGCCTCCAAAGATTGTGTCGATTTCATGGATAGGGGCATTATCTATTCAAGTTGGATGGCCTCTTCGTTGTCCGCCTCTTGATCTTTCCTCTTCATGTTCCCTCCGTCATCGGGGAGATACATCCCAGCGGTGAGGAGTGGCCTCATCGCGCCTAGGTTCTTGGTCATACCTAGGTGGGGGCCTATTTCTCTATCGTGAATCATTTCGTTGATTGTTTCGGGGACTTGCCCGCCTGGGGTGGTAGGTAATATCTCTGCAGTTTACCATGTTGTGGCTATAGAAATGATGATATGTACTGTATTGGGGAGGGTTGGCATATCTCTAGTCCCAAACCTCGTCCCGGGCTCATCTCCTTCGGGAGGCCTACTATGCAGGTTCAGTTCGTTGAGTATTTGCTTCAAGCGTGACGTTTTCATAGGCTAATGTGGGTACCATGTTCAAGGTGGCCGTGGCATGCGCCTAGCCTAAGTTGGAAAGATTTCGCTGCCAGTCTGGTTCTATTGATGATCCATCAAATGGGAGGTAGGTCCTCTCTCACACTGCCTCTACTGTGGCTGAGGCCTTGACTAGCTCTATTTCTATGGTCAATTAACTCTTCATTGATAATTTCTCGCCTCATCATTTCTAGCAACGCATCATAGCTAGTCGGGTCCTGATTCTAGAAATCTCTCCAAATTAAGGTGTTCATGTTTGGGCCTCATTGTAGAACTGATAGGCCTTTCGATCAGTAACCTGAACACAATATGTCATTTCGTTGGTAAAATGGGACAGGAAACTTTTTAGAGTTTTACCAGATTGTTGCCTCATGTCTTAAAGGGGTTGAATAGGGACATTTCCTTCTTTGCTGACCGCGAACCTTGTCAAGAACGTGTTCTTGAATTCTGGCCAGCTACTAATACTACGAGGCGATAGCTTGCTATACCAAATTTCAGCCGCTCCACCGAGAGTTAAGTGGAAGGCTTTGCATTTCACAGCTGGGGTGGCACCTCTGAGGCTCATGTGTGTTTTATAGCTATTCAAGTGTATAGCCGGGTCACCTCTCCCATCGTATTTCGGTATTTTGGGCATCACGTAGTGGCCAGGTACATGGGCGCTCCTCAATTCTCGCAAAAAGGCAGGTTTTCGTCATCGTCATCCAAATCACAAGATCTTTGGGATCCATCAAAATCGTAGTTTTCATCTGCCTCATACCTAGGTGGTTGAACAGAGAGGCTGATTTGATTTCTAGCCTCATCATCTCTCTTTTGATGCCTATTTCTAGGCAAGGCAACACAGGAGGCATACTCTTGCCTTTCCTCCAGTTGCCCAGTCTTAGGAGGTGGGGGACTGAGGCCTGTTCCTAGGCTCTGGAGGTTGTTGAGAAGGTCTGGGCCTCGGTACTACTGGGCTAATCCAATCGAATATGCTGGTAGACCTTTGAGGCCTAGCTTCAGGCTTATATTTCGGAGAGAAGTTATCTTCCATATTGAATTGGACCATGGTGGGTCGGCCGATGCGTAATTGGAGGATATGTCAACTTTCACTCCTCTTTCGAGGGGGCTGACTTCTCTAGCATGTCTGGGAGGACGTGCTCTCTAACTTTGCACCTCATCTTCTTGCCCTGGGCTGCGTAAGGAGAGATTTGATGGGCTTGGCTGTGTATTTGTCTTAACAGCTTTTGCATCGCCAAATCTTGGTTGGTAATGCTCATCATATTAGCTACCGTGGTGGACATTTTCCTGGTGAGTTGGGCTGCCATCCTCATCCCACCTCGCCTGTGATGGTGGTGAGGTCGACACCGACCTATAGGGGCAGCCGTAGCTAGGACTTCATCATCGCTTTCCCTCACAGGCCTGGGAGAGACGTCACCTTCCGAGCTCATCACTTTTCAAGCTAAAACTTCAAATATATTGCAACTCTAGGGGCTTTCTCTTGTTCTTTTTCAGGACCAAATCCTTTTTCAAGGGCGATGCCCTAAACTATTTCCTTAGAAAGCTTTTTCCACATGATTGCTCGTGGTTATAGTGTGGTTTCCCACAGACGTCGACAATCTGTTGACCTCAAAAAATGCTGCCAATAGATGTCGGACCCACTCGTCCATGCGCAAGCTGGATCCAACACGTAAAGGTAGATCAACGGTCAGATCGCTCCAAAATTGGACGTAGGAAAAGCTCAACAACACAAGACATTTTCGTTCGGGTTCCGAAAAGGTAACGAAATACGATTGTATAATAATAACCAATCGCTATGGACTTAGATGAAATATTGCAAATCAAAATAAGAGAATGAAATAAGTTGCTCCAAATATTTAAAGTTGCATTAGTCTTCAATTGTTACATGGTAGGGGTATTTATAGTGTTACAAATGGAATTGTGACCCTTAGATGAAATTACACTTGGCCTCATCCCGTCGGCCGAAAAATCAAATCCTATCCATCAAGTTGACTTCTCTAGCTTTTCAGGGTATTAAATGCTCTTATATTGACAAGATAAGACACCAATACACTTTTCACAAAGGTCACATCCATAATTCAAATAAAGATCTTCATCATGAACAAATCTTTGCACGTGGACCATCACTAGCTACAGTGAAGCCTCGGAAGCTACTGAGCCTCAAAGACATGCCACCTTAGATTAGCAATGGGCCTCGGAAGCGCCCATTTTGGGCCTCGTCTTCTGTGGTAGACGATTCGATGGGAGTGGGTCCACAAATTCTCTAGGTCGGCCACATGATGAATGCTAGTAACAAGTCATAACAAAATTAATCAAGGAAAAATTGGTGTTCAATGATATGCGTCATATTCATAGTATCACAAGCGGTGTCATAAATAAATCTATAGGTCATGATATCTAGAACCATAATATTTCAAACAATAATTTAAAGCATTCATGAGCAATAAATTAACAATTATTTGTGGCCCTTAAATGACTCGAGAATTAAATTAAAAACTAATTGGACCCAAGCCCAATATTAAGGATCCAACAGTAGCAATCCAAACAGCAATAAGACTCATCCATCGTACCTGTAAAAATAATCTCGAATTTGACTTATCTAGTCTAATACTGAGTTATATCCCTTCCCTGCCCCCATCGAGAAATAGAACTGACTAATCCTTTGAGCAGATCAGAGCTGATGCCAAGAGAGATCAGTTAATTAGGGTGCCCCGGCCAAAATCAAAATCGCTAAATTCTTGGGTAATCTCAATGGGTTTAGAAACCACACGTTTCTTTGGATCATCATAGCGTACTTCCACGCTATTGGAGTAGTTGGTCTGGCCCTAAACCTACGTGCCTATGACTTTGTTTCTCAAGAAATTTGTGCACTGGAAGATCCTGAATTTGAGATTCAATCTGATTCACAAATATGAACCTGAATCAAAAGTCAACCTGAACCGTGCTACACGCAAAAAATTGCATGCAAATCAACTTGCTTGGCAACAACAAACTATTTGGCGTAGCAGGCTGCTGCCTTGACAGCAACAATCTGTGGGCACAACAGTTTGATGCAGCAAATTGGTGACTACCACACAAGGCCCAACAATGAAACAGGTAGCAGCACGCTACACATCCAAACTAATTTTAATTTTTTCTGATTTTTTGCTGTAATTTCTTAATCTTCTTTGTCACGTCTCCTAGGCTTAACTTTTCAATCAATTTACAAGATCCAACAATTACAAGAATTACATAATTTTTATGTCCCGTAGGCTCACAATTTTGAATCTAATTGAAAAGAAAATTAAATCAAAATGATCAAAATGATTGAGTCATAATCCACCTATCTTGTTACAGACTCGAAATAACGAATTATATCAAGAACTGGCCACAAATAATTGGATCATAGTTTAAAATAATTCAACCATTCAATCATCACATAATAAAATATACCTAGACATCGCTCGACTAGAACATGAAATTAAGATTCATAAATAACAAACATGTGAACGATCTAGATCGCTCTAATACTAATTGTAAGAATGTAAAAGTGGAATTATCCAGAAATTAAAAACAAATTCTTTAATTCAATAAACAAAATCATCCACATGTTCATGTGTATGTTATACCAAGAATTATGGATTCGAATTTTAGTGTTCTATGGTATTCTCCAAAATCAATACTACACCGATGGGTGTGCACCTTCTTTTAATTAAATCAATAAACAAATTCTTGGATTGGAGATATATTATCCAAACTCCATTATTAGATCTAGTCGACCCTAAACCACCCAATCCAATTATTAGCCTTTGCTTTTTCCACTAGAGATAAAAGACTGAACTCTCGAAATATGTAAGATCATAGAAGCTAATAAATCTGTAATACTTTCCTCTGACATGCCTTATATATATATATATTACCCATCCGAGATTCGATAATTAGGTATGAGCATAAATGACCATTTTGCCCCTCTAATTATTTTTACTAACTTAAGACGATTTTTTTCAATGGTCTTGTGAACAAATCATAGATATCAAAATTTAGCCATCGCTAAAAACTAAGCTCAGATTTTAACCGTTCAACAGAAAATACTTAAGTAGTCACTCTACCCAATGGTTCCCAACACTAATTCATGTTCTCTACTTCGCTCATTCTCAAATTCCCAACTCATCGAGATATTTGACCAATCAAATTGATCTCACACTGATGAATCAAAGAACCATTAAAATCACGAAAAGATACATATAACTTTGTCAAAAGATTTAGATGAAATACACAGTGGTCAAGTGAAATTTAATTCTCCGCACGGCCATGCTATATAATTAAACTCGATACGTGGTCCGCTTAATACACTCAAAGTGTACTAGTGTCACCTTTAACTATTTTTGTTATAAGGAAAATCACAAATCATAATAGTGAATCGGACAACACTATAATCTTCTGGTATAAGGCCAACTTTTATACATTAGTAATAAATTAATTATTTATGATCAAAATATAAGTTGTGTCTCACTGTACATCTCAACGCAAGTACCCAACTTATATTAGCACAAGTGATCATGGGCACTTTAATTCGCATGTTCAATAATAAATAAATGCAATAAAAAAATAAAAAACAATTTTATTTAATATAAGAATATTTTTATTTTTACATTAGCAAAACTATACTAGATGGGCACACAACCCAACGATAACTTTATCAAAAATCACCTCAAAGTGTTCATCGAGAAATGAAATAATTTGATCAAGAACTATTCTAATAGGAGCATGAATTTGGTTTTGAGCATTTTCAAAATTTCATTCAAGTCCTCGAAATTGAAGATTCAATGGTATTCTTTTAGAAATCATGGTATTTGAATGAAGATGGTTAAACTCCATCGAAAGGTTTTCTTCCTTATGAGATGAGCGAAAAGCTCAAATATTCAGTTGAGTATTTATTAGCTTATAATATATCCGATATATTATAGTAAATTCTTTTGAATGACTTATTTGAATCTGAAGAATAGGAGTATTTAGAATAGCTCCATCATTAAGATTGATAGTAAAATTTGGGTAACGGTTTGAAAAAATTGGGCCGCCTTCGAGATTTGATTCCAAGACGAATAGTAATAAATTCTCAAATTTGAGAAGTTTCCTATCTCTAAGAGTTAAAAGAATATCAATGTCTAGACCAAGTCAAAGCAAAGGCTAGACAGCAATTTGAATAAGTCCTACATGAAGATATAAATCTTTTTCTATGGGTTTGAATAGTATCCTTAGAGAATAGATTTATTTGAGCTATTCGATTTTTGATAGCTAGAGTTTGTTCAAGGGTTTTGATAATATAGTCATGACAGAAATCAAAATTTCCTAATTCATACATAGAATATTTATCTACCTTTGGAATAGTCTAGTTATGGAGATTTTGTTCAATTGGAGCAATTTGAAGTTCATGAGAATTGAAAGTATCTAATGCATATGCATATTCTTGATCTAATTCTTTTTCATCGTGAAAAGTGTTTGAATAATTACTAGCTCTACTATTTGATCTCCTAAGCCAGTTAGAGATTAAAGACATAATTGATTAAAATAAAACTACAATGACATACCACAATAGATGCAATGTTGCAAGATAGAATGAATCCAACCCAACCTACACATGACTACCCTACGTTCACAGTTTCACGAGCTGACTAACATTGTTCAGCATGTTCCAGGGTAACCAGCTTCTCCCTTAACACCGTTCCTAAAACAATATGACCACTATAACCTCACCTTAAACACTCATGGCTCTGATACTAAAAAAATATATCAATAATTTTATGTATTTCAAAAGAATATGAATGATATTTTTCAAATTTACAAATACCCCTTCTTATAAGGACGTCAATTTATTAAAAGAAGCATTTCAAAATCCTCAATAATATTAATCTTAAGAAAAGACAAATTCAAGGCTTGTTTGAGCCTCATTTTTTGTTTATAATATATTTTGGAATAGTTGATTGATGAGAAATGTGCGGTTAAAAATGAAGGAAATTTTTTTGATCGTGTGTAATATTATTTTATTGAAAATGCGTGGTTGAAAAGAAAAGAGAAAAATGTATTTTGAAAAAAATGAAGATCAATCAAGGTTTCAATTTCTCAAAGAAGAAATTAGATTTCAAAGAATTGAAGAACGGTTACAAAATTCCTCAATTATTGAAAAAATTTCTTTATTTCAAAAAGAATTGAGAATGAAATATGTTCGACTATTCCAAATAATTTCTGGAATAGATAGAAACATGTTGTCTCACTTCCTTACAATGTTGATTTTCATGAAACAAGGATTCCTACAAAGTCCCGTCCCATTCAAATGAATAAGGAATTACTTGATTAATGTATCAAAGAAATCAATGATTTACTTGAAATAGGACTTATGTGCCCAAGTAAATCACAATGTAGTTGTTCAACATTATATATCAATAATTCAGCCGAAATTGAACGAAGGCGTTCCAAGAAGACTCCGACGCTGAGACAAACTCAGAATCCTCCACTTCCACTTCAACTCAAGGAAAAGAAGTTTGTGGTTGTAAAACCATAAATGTCCTTACCAATGAAGAAGAACTTATACAAGAAATTATTGAGAAGATTGAAGATCCTCAATTAAAGAAATTTTTTTCTCTTCTTTTGCCTACTACCTCCAAATCATAGTAACGCCATTTAATAAGAAAGATATATTAAATAGGTTTAGCACTGGAAACTTGTTGACCCCGAAAAATGGCCACGACACGTGGCCAATGAAATAATACTCCACATAAGCTTCTCCATGCACATGGTAACACACCGTTAGTCACTTGTTACCTTTTTCGATAGAGGTGAAAGCGGCCACGAGCACTTTGACAGTCAAGTTAGTGATTTCGTAACCAGAAAGTGACGTCTGGTGGTGAAGCGATCACCGGAACGTGTCTAAGAGTGTGTATATTATGTGTGCTTCAGAGTTAAGAATTTTTTTTAAGGTTAGGAATTGGAGAGAAAAGTCCCCCTCTTACCTTAATGATGGAGTACTTATACTAAGAGGAAGGGAGAGAAGAACCGTTAGACATAGGGACATGTGGTTTTGGATCTCGGGTAAATCATCCCTTCATAGGCGTCAATCTGTCCATCCTTAAGTTGTCGGGTATTAAATATTTCTTGACATTACAGCGTGAGTTGACCGTTTGGAGTCTGCCACACGTCCCATCAATCAGGCTAAGGATTTGATTTTGGGGAGATCTTCTCATAAAAGATCTTGGCAAGCATGTGGAAGTGAATATGAGGTGTGGCAAATGCAGAGTGCTTGCCTTTGCATCCGTTGTGTGCGGCGGATGAGTTCGGATCTTCTACAAAGTGAACACTAGTGTTTTAGTTCGGGCTATTGGATTCGGTTCATCCACACAAGTTCAATTCATCCGTCACGTGGCAGCATAGAATCAGTTTGTGCACACGTGGTAGAGAAACTGAGTGAACAAGATGGAGGCCACCTTAATTCAGTTCGTCCGAAGTGTGGTCGCACGAAAATTAGATAATGTTGCTATGTGGCGGATCGATTGGATGGATGAGGTGGAGGGCTCATGAGAGCTCGTAACAACAGTCCCTCAAGTTCATGTATGGATATTTATATAATGCATGAACTTGAATGTGGCTATATCGTGTCATTTGGTTGTGTCCACGTGCTAATCGTTATAGAACTACTTCGAGAAAAGTTTTGGTAGAAGCGAAGTCCTAGCTGAAAGACGAAGTGTTGGGTATTTGGCAACTTTGGGAAAGGCAATTGCAGAGATGAAGTCCTTCCTGAAGCCCAAAGCATTGAGTGTTGGTAACTTTGGGAAAATTTGTTACGGGGGCGAAGTCCTTACTAAAGGACGAAGCATTGAGTGTTGGCAAATTTGAGAAAAGTCGTTGCAGAGGAGAAGTCCTTGCTGAAGTATGGAAGCATTGATTGTTGGCAACTTTGGGAAAAGTTGTTGTAGAGGAGAAGTCCTTGCTAAAGGACGAAGCGTTGAGTGTTGGCAACTTTGGGAAAGTTGTTACAGATGAGAAGTCCTTGTTAAAGGATGAAGCATTGAGTGTTGGCAACTTTGGGAAAAGTTGTTGCAGAGGAGAAGTCCTTACTGATTAGACAACTTAGGGTTGTACGCTAATAATTTGAAACTTTTGCGTCTTCCCAAGGTAATCATGAGGGTGTCGCTTCCTTCCAAGGCACAACTCCTAGATAATAAATGGTAATCATGGTTATAGCTAGACAAGTTCGAGGCAACGCATTTGGGCAGGGGCGTGAAACACACCGCTTCATCAGGACCATTGGCTTATGTGACCTTTGTGATTAATGATGATGATGTACTATAGGTTTAAATGGCCAAGATGTGATTAGTGATAATCTAATGGCTGGGGTGAATTGGCAACACCTATGCAAGGCCAAACCCCATTATTTCACAGTTTTACTTTTGCCAAAATTCTCTAATTTTCCCTTCCATCTTCTCCATTTTGCTTTACTTTTCTCTGGCAATCAAGACTTTGAAACTCCGGCGACCACTTATTCCTTTGACGCGTTAGGTAACTTTTTTTCTTTACTCCATTCTTCTTTTTTTGCTTTCAAAATTTGAACAAATGGCCACCCAGAGGTCTAGGAATACATCCACGAGTGAGGAAAGACGAAGTGCGGGGAGTTCTGCAATTAGGAAACCCATAGTCGTCACTTCAGACGAACTAGGTAGGGCCATTAGGTTGAGTGAAAATATTTGGAGACTTTCAGCCCCTCCCGTAGACACTTCGATAAAATAGAGGGCCTCTGATTACCCTTCTAACATTTTCCCAAAGATTTTGGCCAAGTGTGGATAGGTCTTTAGGATCCCTGATAGTATAGAACTGATAATACCTGACCCCAGCGAGAGGGCATGCTACTCGAGGCCGGGGTGTGTGGCCATAAGCAAGAACCTATTGTGGATATGTCTTCAACTTCTTTTTCATCCCTTCTTTAGGTTAGTTCTTCATTTCTACGGGTTGGCTCTGACCCAAATCCATCTGAACTCTCGACTGCAGATGGTTGGGTCATGAATGCTATGGCATCAGGCCAACCTGGGCATTGACATGCCCTTTAGTGTCTTCCACTCCATCTACTTCCCCAAAAGAATAGCCGAGGGTGAAAAGAGTAAGGGGTGGTACTACTTGACTCCCTGGGGATCCCACTCCCCATTTGTGGTAGAAGTGCCCTCTTCGATTAAGAAGTGGAAAAGGTTATGGTTTGGGGCAGCTGGAAGATGGGGCACCATGGAGAATGACCACATGGCTCCTCTTACAATCCACCACCTCTTACTCTATAGCCAGTAAGTGACCTTTCCTAGCTAATTTTACTTGGAATCGTTTCCTATTACTTAATATTTTTGTTGTTTACTGGCTCTCTATCGAGGTGTGAAATCTCCGAGGAAGAGTGGGACATCATCAGCCATATCTACATGCAACCACTAAAAGACCAAAGCTATAACGAGCTAATCAATAAGAACGCTCACTTCACTCTCTACAAACTAATGGCATCACAAGGTGAGCTTTTTTTGTGCCCTCAATTCGATTAGACGCTCACTTGTGAATATACTTATGTGTTTTCCTTATTCCAGATAACTTTTTGAAGAAAAAGCCATTGAGGCTTGACTTCACCATAATCTGTCGAAGAGTGGTGAAGGCAAAATTGTTAAAAACCCATTCAACTGCTTATAAGAAGCATGTTGAAAAATGAACAAATTGAGCAAAGGTCAACCGCCCAATGAAGAGGACGAAGTGGAGAAAGGTGCCTCCTTAATAAAAAGGAAAAAGTCAAGCCCATTAGGGACTTCCTCTTCTACTGCCACAGTAACCAAGCCCCACCTCCTTCCATTCCTACTAGGGTGATCATAAAGACCCTTTCTGAGGCTCCTTTGATGGTTGTACCAAAAAATATAGTACCTAGTCCTGCACCCTTACCGGAGAGCCACCTCAGAAGAGGTTGAAGAAGTTCGCCAACCCTTAGCAGTAAAGTGATCGATTTTATTGGGAGCAAGGAGGATGACCTTTCTGAGGTAGTATTGGAAATGATACCTTCTGAAACTGTCTCTACCGCTCAAGTTCATAATAAGTACTGGATCGAGGACTGGCGAGACAACGTCGCCTCCTGCCAAGTGAAGGACCTTCTAGCCGCCACCAATGCCTACGTAGCTCGAGCTTTAAGTATCAGCATGATGTTTGAGGATTTAGTCTGGGGCCTTCGTAAAAGAAATTAAGAATTAGAGCAAAGGATAGAGGCCTTGGAGAAATGGGAGGAGGAAGTGGGGAAGGTAAGGAAAGAAGCAAAGTAGTCTGAGGTGAAGAGGACTGAGGCTGAAGTGAAGATGGATGCTGCTAAGATTCAGATAAACCAACTCAAGAATGAACTACATGAATTCGTTTTTGAAGAAGCGGCTCTGACAAAAATGGTCGATCCATCTAATGAACACCAGGGGATCGCCTCCAAGGCATACCTAAAAGGAAGAGATCAAATCTTTAAGGGCTGAAGTGAAGACAGTGGATGAAGTGGTAATTCAAAACTACATCGACAACTTCGACCAAATGAAGGAGTATGATGACTTCGCCAATTACTGGGCTTCATGGAGTGCCCAAGAGATGATGTCTCACTTGAGGGAGGTTCATCCAAAGCTGGACATATGATTTTTGGAAGAAGAGTTTGGTGGTCCAACTGGGGGCCAGCCTGGTGTCAATACTGAGGAGGAAGCTCCTGAAGAAGAAGTGGGGGCTGGGGTAATTGTAAATGTAGACCCTTAGCTTTTTTTTTCTTTCTTCTTCATTGTAACGGCTTCGACCCTGACAAATTTTGTAATTAAACCCTTCTCTTAACTATGTTATTTCCTTTTACGTATTTGAACTTCACTTAGATTGGACAAATTAAGCAATATTCAAGATAAACATTTCTCTTAAACACTTCAACAAAGCAAATGAGGGTGTAAACACTTCACCAAAATGAATGAATCAAATGGGATCCAAGTGTAAACACTTCACTTAATTGCTTTGCCTAAAAAATAGAATGAGTGTAAACACTTGCACCAAAATGAATAAATCAAATGGGGGTGTAAATACTTCTCTGAATCGCTTCACTTAGTAAGTTGAATGAGTGTAAACACTTGCACCAAAATGAATAAATCAAATAGGGGTGTAAACATTTCGCTGAATCACTTCACCTAGTAAGTTGAATGAGTGTAAACACTTCACCAAAATGAATAAATCAAATGGGGTCCAAGTGTTAACATTTTGCTGAATCACTTATCCTAGTAAGTTGAATGAGTGTAAACACTTCACCAAAATGAATAAATCAAATGGGGTCCAAGTGCTAAAATTCACTTAAACACTTCACCAGGAGAGACGCGTGCACCTCTTTTAATGAAGTGGTCATCCTTTATGGAAGTGTCCTCGAGGGGACATCATGCACCTCGACTAAGGACATTTTTCTACGTGGAAAGCATCATTTTTGAGGGATTAATAAGGTGATCCCTATGGGGATATCACACGTCTCTCCTATCGAAATGGACATCCTTTGTTGAGGTGACCCCATGGGAGTGTCATGCACCTCAGCAATGGCATTTGTTCGTAAAAAATGACTTAATGGAAACTAATTCATTCTATTGACAAAAATATTTACACGACCGAGGTTAGCCTTTACAACTTCTCTATTGATAATACTTTTTCAGATGTTCAATATTCCAAGAGTGAGGCATCATTTTTCCTTCCAAGTCTTCAATCTTATATGTGCCAGGTCGCACTTCTTCCGTAACATGATACGGGTCTTTCGAGTTCGGCCCCAATGTTCTTGTTCCTGGTTCATTTGAGTATGGAAATACTTTTTGGAGTACCAAATCGCCAATGTGAAAGACCATTTTCTTCACCTTGGCATTGTAGTAACGTATCATTTTGCTCTAGTAAGAGGTGAGTTTTACTTGAAAGTCATCCCACTTTTCCTCAAGGAGTTCAAGCTCGAACTTTCTTAGTTCATCATTGATCACCTTATTGAAATGGATGCGACGAGGTAAAGATACTCCAACTTCTGCCGGGCTTATAGCCTCAGATCCATAAGTCATGAAGAATGGAGTCTCTCCGGTTGCAGTAATGTTGGTTGTCCATATGACCCAAAGGACTTGGGAGAGTTCATCAACCCACGCCTTTTTAAAGCGTCCAGCTTTCTCTTCAGGGTGAGCTTGATGGTTTTGTTGATTGCTTCGACCTGCTCGTTTGCTTGGGGTGATAAGGTGTTGAGAAATGCTTATTGATTCCGAGCTTATTGTGCAAATGATATTCTTCCAAAGGAACTTGGAAGTGTTCACTTCGATAATCTTATCCAAAGGTTCCACTTTGATCCATTTTGTGAAAAAGTCAATTGCTACAATGGTGATGCGTGCATCCCCTTCCCCCTGGGCAATGGGCCTATGAAATCAATTCCCTACTTAGCAAATGGCCAAGGGCTTGATACGACTGTGAGTTCTTGTGAGGTTCATCTTTGTACATTGGAGAAATGCTGACATTTATCGTATTTATGTACAAATTGTATTGAGTCCCTTTTCAAGGTGGGCCAATAATATCCCTATTTGAGTAACTTATGTGCCAGTGTTGGCCTTCCAGAGTGGTTGCCACAAACTTCCTCATGGTATTCCCTTAGGATATAGTTTGCCTCTTCGCCCCCTGTGCACCTGAGGAGGGGGATGAAAAACCTCACTTGTATAACACATCATCCTGTAGGATGAAGTCGGCAGCCCTTCTCTGAAGTCGATGGGCTTCGGCATTATTGCTTGGTATGGTCTGTTCTTTGATAAAAGCAATAATAGGTTGCATCCATACTGGGGTGCCTTCAATCCACATCACTTATTCCTCTCTTGTAATTAAGGGTTTAGCAAGATGTTCTATGGGAACCACCTTAAGGAGTTCGAAATCCTTACTGCTAGCCAACTTCGACAGAGCGTCGACGTAGGAGTTCTCAAAGTAGGGGGCACTTGTGTGTCAGTTTTAATTTTTCAAAGTTGGGGAGTAAATTCATGAGCAGTTTTAGGTACACCACCATGTGCTTGTCTCTGGCCACAAAACTGCCATTGACCTTACCACTAATTGTGAATCGATGTTGATGGTCAACCTCTTTACTTACAGTTCCTTAGTTAAAGGAAGGCCAGCTAGGAGCGCTTCATATTCAGCTATATTATTATATGCTTCGAATCCAAGTATTACTATACAGTTAAGCATATAGCCTTCAGGGCTCTCCAAGACTACTCCCACTCCTGAGCAGCTTCTCCAGATGATCTATCAACAAAGAGGTTCTAGGTAGGAGGCTCCACAGTTCGATTCTCACTTCTATTTCGAGAGCCTTAGCCAGCCACAAAGTTAGCTAAGGCTTGACCCTTAACCGTAGCCATTGGCTTATACATTATATCAAACTCACTGAGTTCTACAGCACATTTCAATAGTCTTTTCGAAGCATCTGGCTTCTGAAGGACTTGCTTTAGTGGGAAGTTTGTCAGCACATGAATGATGTAGGCCTAAAAGTATAGCCCCAACCTTCGAGATGCGGTGATCAAAGAGAAGTCAAGCTTCTCCATATCCGGATAATGCACCTCTGTTGGTGACAAGGCTTTGCTTATATAGTAAATGGGCAATTGACGCGCATCTTCTTCCCTTGTAAGAATTGAACTAATAGCGTCATCGGACACAGCTAGGTAAAGCAGCAAAGATTCATCTTCTTTGGGTTTGGATAGGAGAGGAGCTTGTCTAAGGTAACTTTTCAGTGCCTGGAATGCCTTATCACACTCTGGTGTCCATTAGAACTTTTTCACTCCTTTGAGAATCTTAAAGAAGGGAAGGCACTTCTCTGTGGCCTTGGATATGAAGCGATAGAGTATGGCCACTCTGCCAGTAAGTCGTTGCACCTTCTTAGGCTTATGAGATGACCTCATTTTGATCAATACCTTAATCTTCTCAGGATTTACTTCAATCCCTCTTTAATTCACAATGTACCCAAGGAATTTACCGTATACTACACCAAATGCACACTTGAGGAGATTTAGCCTCATTCTATATCTCCTCAGAATCTGGAAGGCCTCATCTAAGTGCTTCTCATGGTCCCTTACTTGAAAGCTAATCACAAGCATGTCATCAACATAGACTTCCATTGTTTTGCTAAGTTGATCAGAAAACATCTTGTTTACTAGCCTGTGTTAGGTGGCTCCAGCATTCTTCAACCCGAAGGGCAACACTTTATAACAATATAGCCCCATATCCATGATGAAAGAAGTATTGTCCTCATCTTTTGGGGGTACATGGGGATTTAATTATAACCTGAATAAGCATCTATAAAACTTAGTAGCTCATGACCAGTGATCGAGTCTACTAATTGATCTATTCGAGGAAGTGGAAAATTGTCCTTTGGGCAGGCTTGTTTGACGTTGGAGAAGTCAATGCCCACCCTTCATTTGCCATTGTGTTTCTTCACCAGCACAGGATTGGATATCCAATTTGGATAGGTGGCTTCCCTGATGAAGCCATTGATAATAAGTTTCTCCACTTCTTCTTTCAAAGCGTTATACCTCTCCGTATTTAGTGCTCTCCTCTTTTGCCTGTACGGGGTTTGGCTTTGATCAATTCGTAAAAAGGCAACTGATTCCTTGGGTCAATTCCGATCATGTCCTCATGTTTCCATGCAAATACGTTCGAGTTCTTGTGAAGGAAGTATTTTAGTTCTTTCTTTGCTTTATTACCCAAATCCTTTCCCACTTGCAAGATCTTAGAGGCATCTTGGGGATCCAATGGAAATCTTTCCAGTTCTTCCGTTGGAGTAGTTTACGATTTAGATTCAATAATTCGAGGATCCAGTTCGTCCATGGCTTCCTTCTTAGGTTGGTCCTGTACAAAAGCTTTTGCCATCTCGACATCTTTCCCTTATGCAGGGGTTTACCATTCTTTAGGAATGTCTATCATTTCAGCATCGGTGAGCACCATGTTAACTCTCTTGGGTTCAGCCTTCCTTAAGAAGTTGAGATAGATCTCCCTTGAGCCCATCTGATCACCTCAGATGGTGGCTATTCCTCATTCAGTAGAAAATTGATGCATAAGTGATTAATGGAGGGGACATCCCATAACTCCTTAAAGGCTGGCCTTCCTAGTACTCCGCGGTATGCAGACCAATTGTCAACCACCAAAAATTCCATGAAGTGGTGTGCTATCAAAGGTGGGGTCCCCATTTCAACACCCACGAAAATCCTTTCTCTTGGAATGATGCTATCTCTGGTGAATATGGATACAAAGGAGAAGTCATAGGGGTGAGTTCGTGGTCCACCACCATCTTATCATAAGCGAAATCGAACAAAATAATGACTGAACTCCCATTGTCTACCGACATGCATTTTAGTCCATTTCGAGCCATAACTTCTTGGGTTCAATTAATCCATTTCATGCCACACGGCTCTAAACTCATGGGTTCACTTTTTAGAGTCTGCCACACGTCGCATCAATCAGGCTAATGCGGAGTGCAGGCCTTTGTATCCATCATGTGTGACGAATGAGTTTGGATCTTCTACAAAGTGACCAGTAGAGTTTTAGTTCAGGCTATTGAATTTGGTTCATCAACACGAGTTCAGTTCGTCCGTCGCGTGGAAGTACGAAATCAGTTCGTGCACACATGGCAGATGAACTGAGTGAACAAGATGGAGGCCACCTTAATTCGGTTCGTCCGAGGCGTGGCCACACGAAAATTAGATCATGTTGCCACGTGGTGTGCCACATGGCGGACAAATTGGATGGATGAGGTGGAGAGTTCATGAGGGAGTGTTGTTACATGTTTTGAAAGTGGTGGAAAATTGGTGCATTCACATTTCCATTACATCTAAAATTGCTCCAAAATTATTATTGAAATTGACCATAATTTGATGAGTATAGTTCTTCAACAGAAGATTTTGACTGAATAAATTACAATGCTGTCATCAATTTTACAGTTTCATCTGTCTACAAATGCTAGCTTTGAGTGAGTCAACAAATCAATAATTCAAATTTTGAAATTTTCAAAACTAACACATTTTGCCTTCATTCTAGCTATTTTCTAATCACATAGAAGTGAAGAATTATTGTTTCAAATTGCATCCACATTTATAAAGGTGATTGTAAGTCTGTGTTAATTGTGACCTATTGTGACTGAATTTATCTTAATTGCGACGGTCTATGACCAAATTTGTCCTGGTCACTTACAATTACAATTAAAGACTTATCTAATCACAAGCAGCCACAATGAAGACAAACTTGGTCATAGATAACATTGGTTTGTTCATAAACAATAATAGCATACATAGATTTGGTCACAAATAATCTTTGTTAAATAAAACATGTTTATATACAGCACAATACATAGTCAATAAGTCACAGTCATGCTGAGATTTTATGACTTGACCACCTTCGCATATACCTTAACACTACCGAACTGAACTGTTATAGGTAAAACTCTGCTGCCTTTGATACCACCTAAATCGACCACCACCTCAAACCCATAACCTCCTCACCAACTCTACCTCAAATCCACCTCAGATCTATGTCGCATCCAATTATCTATCCTCCTAGATTTCGACGAAAAGCCACGACGCAATACACATGGTTGTTTTCATTTTATGCCTCCGTGTTTGTATGTATTTATACAGGGAGAGTTTGTGTTTAGATAGATAGATAGATAGATAGATAGATAGATAGGGAGGGAGGGAGGGAGGGAGAAGGAGTGTGTGTGTGTGTGTGTGTGTGTGTGTAGAGAAAAAAAATTTGTAGATAGACAAAGCAGAGAGATAGAGAGATTCTGTCAATAAAAAGAGAGAGTCGTAAATATCTTTGTAATGATGTGGGGTGGGGGTAAGATAAATCATGATTCATGCCTAGCTCAATAGAGAGAGATATGGGGTGGGTATATTATAGTTGGAAATATATAAATTGGTATATTAAAAAATAAATATCTTTATTATCATTTGATTTGTGAAATTAAAACTAAACCTCCTTATTTTTGAATATTATACCTTGTATGTAGGTTTTGGGTACTTTTCCCATTAATTTTTTCTTGAGTCCGTAATTTGCAATTATTACGAGCTTCGAAATGAGCCTAATATTAATAGGGTAATTCTAACTCCTTCAAAAGATAATATTTGGCCCAATTAAATAAAAATGTAAAATTTAATACTTATTTTCACTTTCATCCCTCAGCTATTAAGGATATCCATATATTCAATTAACTATTGAGCACAACAAATTGACTTGCAAAAAGATTTGAATAGACATGGCATTTCTATTAATTGGCAATTAAATTGTATACGATTCTACCGACACGACTTGGTATATGGAAAGAATCTCAAATGGGATAGGAATGAATATGGCGTCCACGAATCATGGGCTGCCTCTATAGAATTTTTCCGAATGACATGGCTCATAATATGGGAAGAAGTTTCAATGCATTATGAAGGAATACTGAGTGTAGGAATCTCGAGTTATATTAATATCAATCATTTCACTAAAGGTTCAGTATAAGTATAATTTCAAGCTGTTGGAAGAAAACGGGTCGCTCATGTGGATAGGCTAGACCTGATTTGCATGAAAATGGATTTTTAAGGTAAGAGTTGAAAATTAAATTTGAAACTCAACCTCCCTCAATCAATAACTTCCATATACACCCACTCCATCAAAACTGATAACCCAAGAATAACTAATCAAGAGAGGGGTGAATTGGTTTTTTTTGAAACTTTTTAGACATTTAGTCTCAAACTTATTTAATTCACAATATATAAATGTAAAGTATAATACGAG
>CAIGRN010013273.1:0-12699 GCA_903798345.1 Fraxinus anomala
ATGAGAAAATGCAAATTTAGGTTCTAATATGATTGAAAATTCGATGGGGAAGTGAAGATTTGTAGAAGATGTGATAATTTGTAGAGAAATTATAGATAATTTTAAAAAAAAAATTAGAAGAGTAAAGATTTTGGTAAAAGGAATGAAGGTGAGAGTCGTGAGAAAGTGAGAGAAAAAAGAAAAAGTTCAAATTTTATTGTGATTTTACCCTTATATAATGGAATTAAATCTGATTTTTAGTAAATGTTGATAAAAATTGAAAAGTTGTAAATCTCATAAATATATTATTAAAATTAATTGTTAACTTTGATTTAAATTTAAATTTAAATTTTAGTCGATATCAAACATGACTTAAAAAAAAAAAAAAAAAACCCCCAAAAGTTGGGGGTCACGTGACCCCTTGTGTCCATCAGTGCTTTGGTATATATAATAGGTAGCGTTTGGAGGTGTAATATGATTGAAAGTCAGCATTAAAACTGAAAGAGAATTCTCTATCGTTGAATCGTTGCTCAAGCATTAAGTTAGCGCCAATAGAACTGCAGCTAAAAGTGATTCAAAGATCGTTGAAAAGATAACTCAAAATTATACAATTTTTCTAGAAATTGTATTGTCCAAATTCCAAACGAAAGATACATTTTTGACGTAGCCAACTTGTGGTTGAGAATTTGGATATGACTTGTGCAACACTTTTACTTGACTTCTAGTTGCATTCGAATGATCATATGTGATCTTTTTGGATATCTTGGACTCCTTTAAGACCTATACTATCAATGCCAACTCTTTTGATTTTAATTACAACTCGACTAACCTAGATTTTGGATACGAATAAAGCCAATTACAATTAGGGCTCTAATATTTTTCATGAAAAAAAATATCAATTAAACACCTCAAAAGTATGAATTTGAATGGAAAAATGATATTTTTCATGGAAAATAAAGTCAATCAAACACAACATTAGGATTTAATTTAATCATCCAAAACAATAAATAAGTAACTTATTGCTTTTTATTGATTGATTATTTTAATTCCCTATTATACACCTTTCGATGTTATTGGGTCTAAACATCAAAACTATTCTTTCATAAACAATTGAATAAAGAGAGCCTATGTAAGACTAGTATTACTACAACAGAAAGATACGAGAAAAATAATCACTTTNCTAAATGTACATTTAATAAAATCTCAAAATACTTGCTAATCAACAAATGTCTCAATTTAAAAAAAAAAAAAAGACGAGAGAGAGAAATAAAAGTTGAAAAAAAAATTTAGGATTTGTGATACCAAGTTCAAAATGTGATACATCTTCATCAATATTCATGACGCTAGCAAGACCATGACTTCATATACGTAGGTCAATTTTTCCCTACTTCATCAATTCTCAAAATTAAACTCTTGTACATCAATCAAAAGTAATTTTGCCCTATTTTATTCAATTAAAATTTAAATTAAAGTCAATTATTAATTCTAATCACATATTTTATTAAATCAACAATTTTTTAACTATATATTTGATTAACTAAATTTACTAAATATCTTATTTTTGTTTAAACAAATCATAGCTTAAAAATTATCAATAAATCTAGTTGTACAGTCTTTGTTGGAATCGTGTATTGTCAAAATTCAGACCATTGATATAAAAAATAGTTTTTACACAATTTTTAAAAGAATAATATTATTCGTATTGAAGACTATCGGTAGTCTTCTTATATGACATACAAGTAGTAGTTTGTGATTTGATGCATAAGTCAAGAAAAAACTACCAAATTAACGTACCAAATAACGAATCGTTACTTGTATGTCACGTATGAAGACTACTGATAGTTTTTACTACAAATTTCATTATTCTTATTAAAATGAATAAATATGACGCTATCAAGTGTGTATTTATCAATCAATATTGTCAATAAAAATTGTATGATTCAAAAATTATATCTTCAAAATTCATAAGAAGTTTATGACAGGAAAGAAAATAAGGGATCCACTCCCCCCTAGTCATCATAAAAATGCCGAACAATTCATTGCATGCCATATAAGTGCTGAGTATGGTGCATGTTTTTTTGTTTGTTTTGACAAAAATCAATGAAATTCTGCCAAGTGTTTATCCATAAAAAATCTGTGAATGTTATCCGAATCTGTAGCATGGTTCAAAAATCCCCGTGGCAGACACCATTTGGTTACACACCAATTCAACACATACACTTTGACAGTGGGACCCACCCATCAAGCACCACGTCATCCGAACTAGACACTCGACATACAACGTGGTGGCATCCCACTGGCAAATACGTGCGAGCCCAAAAGGCCGAAACATAGCCGATTTTTACTCTAATGTTTCACCCCCACAAAGCCCACAATCTCCATGCCTCAAGGAAGGTTAAAAAACCAACGTCATGATGACGAGGATTCCTGGTTTTTGTTGATGGTAATGTCACTAATGTAGGCCCCACAATGGACCACGACAAAGTGAATGAACGGAGGATTCTTTTGCACACGTCGTGGGTGGGCCACAATCGGGCCCCATTTCTGTTCCAGGTCGAAGTCAAGATGACGTCATCGGTTACCGTTTCAATATATACAAAGAATCACTCCATGTTTGGTTATTTTTCACCCGAATTCACATACGGCGAAGTTTATTAGTGGTGTGGTGATGCAAGGCGACCAACGCTACGGGTTTCTAGCAGACGGCGGAGTAAGGCTAGAATTGACTTCCACCACCACCTCTCCACTGGCCATAGACGTGGCGGAGTCGACGGAGATGCGTATCCAGCGCCTAGTCTCTGAAAATCCGGTGATCATCTTCAGCCGCTCTTCGTGCTGCATGTGCCACGTCATGAAACAGCTGCTCTCCACCATCGGAGTCCACCCCACCGTCATCGAATTGGAGGAGGACGAAATTGGTGCTCTCAATAACAACCAGGTCGCCGAATCCGCCCCAGAAGGCGGCGATGGTGGCGGTGGAAGTGGAGGTGCACCGGCGTTGTACATAGGAGGTGCACTTGTTGGCGGGTTTGAAAGTCTCGTGGCACTCCATTTGAGCGGTCACCTCGTACCTAAGCTTGTTGAAGTTGGTGTTCTTGAAAATAATAAGGTATTGTAATTATTAATTATAAGTTACTTATTTGGTATTATGGTTCTAGTTTAATTAGTCATAAAAAAAAAAAAAAAAACTCGTTTTCTTATTCTAAAAATCCTCGAGTAATAATTTCTTAGCATGATTAGGGTTTTAGATTAAGTTGATTTATGAGTTGTGACTTTTTATGTGACTTTCACTTAATGAAAATTGTAATTTCATAGTTATATTATATTTTGTTGAAAAATCCTTTTTAATGATTTTATTTTCGTAAATTAGTATTTGAATTTACAAGTTTATTTAAGTTAAATGAGCATAATTGAACTGAGGGTTTGCTTTTGATTGAAAAGGACCAAAGGGGATTTGTGAACCCTAACGAATTTTCCCAGAAAATTTACAGGATGCCATCCTGTCCTTCTGTTTTTTTGCCCTTTTTCCCAAACCTTGAATCTGCACCGTGAATTTCAAAATCTGTAAGAATTTCCTGTACCTATAGACTTGTTCATTATTTTCGTGCAATTTCTAAGTTAATTTATGAATATACCACCAACTTAACTTTGGAAGATTTGTTTATATTTGTTAGAAATTATTCTCAGGAATCACAACTAATTCTTTGGTCTACCTTTTTTGTGCTTCTGCTTTTTTGAATATCAAATAAGAAGTGTTCCTTCCATTTCTTGTTTGTTCTACCCCAAATACGGAATTTATGAATTAATTTATTTGTACAACGATGGTTAACTAGGTTTCTTAACAGTATTTGATGTGGTAAAATCTGGTTTAAGATTTTTTAAAGTGAATGAATATAATGATATCAAATTATGACTGTCAATCATCATTGTACATATAGTATAATTGTGAATTTATTGATGCCTCCATTCCACGTGTTTAAGGATTTGATTATATAATAAAATTTAAAATCCCATTTATCAATTCACGTCTTTTTGCCTTTTTTTTTTTTTTCCCTTCCGAGTCTTTGTACTCTGGATGTGTATAAATTTATTAAGGAAAATTGGTCAATTTGTTGATTTATCAAAGAGAAATTTAAATTGTTGAATATTCTCAACCCAACAACTAATGAAAATAGAATTTATTCTTAATGACATGTAAAAGGTTGAGTGGAAAAATGGGGGAGGGGGTGTTGCGACAAATAAAAATAAATAAATAAAAATTAATGTCTAGTTGTTGTAAATGGTAAATTTATTAGTGAATGACAATTGTATCCCTACAACTCTAAGAATTATTATTATTATATCCCTGATCATTTTCTATAATTATAAGACTTGAATTTTCATTATAATACACATAAATCTATTGATTTTTTTTTTTAATTTACAACAAGTTATCATCACCATTCTTTAAAAATTAAAGTGAATTAGGATATCGGATTTATCAATTTCAAACTATTCAAGAGTGCCAAAGTTGAGGAAACAACCTTTGAGTGTGAAGTCAAATGGCTGGCAAATCTGCAGAGTTGGAGCAATCAATATCCATGGTTATTCTTGGCTTTCTTCATACCATGATGATCACGAGTTAGTTTCTGCCTATTGGATTTGTATATCTATTTATTACCTGCCATTTAAATTCCTTCTGAAGAGCATAACTATAATGTTCAATATTTTAGAAGAATATTGACATGATGATTTTGAAGAAACAATAATAAAATATAACGTGCTTTCGAAATAATACATATTTCTAAGAATGCGTCATTTTAAATTTATATTTATCCCTGAAGGAAAACAAGTAACTATTGTCATGAGGACATTGATTAGTTAGCCTACTTGAATGATATATGATTATATAATATTTAACCATATTCTTTGAAATCAAATAATTGAATTATATCTTATATTGAATCAGAAGTTCAATTTGATTTTATTATTTGTATTTAATAGATTTGAAATAAATAATAGATGATTGTATATGTGTTTGCAACATGAAGTTTGCAAAAATACTACTCAAATTATGAGCATAAATTTCAAAATATACGATCAAGGTGGTGTGTCTTTTTAACACTAGTTATCATAAATCTCAACTTTTTAATAAGTGTTAGTTGAAATGTCAATGAATAGTTTAACATAATTGTTTGTTAAACGTCTCTAATTAATTTGATTGAGAACAAAATACTTTCAATTTTTGTTTAGGGAATGCATCATGCCAACATCAGGTTCTCCTATTATAATTGACTTATGGTTAGAGCTTGATTTCTTCATCTAATTACTTGATAATGTGATGTATGTACAATTAATCCCCAACATTGCATTGAGATGTAAAGTAAAGAATGTTGAGCATATATGCTTAATATGAATCATTATTCCAAATGGATGATATTTTATAATTCAGTAAAAATGATTGTCAATTTGATTTGACAATTCTCTCAGTATTAGTGGGAGAAATTAAGAAGATACAAATAATGTACAAATGCATAATTATATAAATCCCCGCAAAAAATAATTTGAATCAAAAGTTCGAAAGATAATTTATTTAAATGAATTTACCGATCAGACACACACCAACTTTAAATGCTCAAATTTGAATTGACTTATAAAAGGACAATTCGTTAATATTATATTTGATAAATTTATGGTACGTCTGAAGTGTGATGATATTCGATTTTATTACAAAATCTTCCAACCAAAAATGGAGTAATTGGTGAAGATGGTGTTATTATGGAGGCATATAGTTTTAATGAGTATTTAGACATAACATATTATAAAACCCTAGAAGAGATTCAGGTACTTGAAATAATGAAATTTGAGATATCTCAATACATTATGTCCTTATGTAAAAATAAAATAAAATCGAAAAAGAAAAGAAAAAGTTGTTGACAACATTTTTGTGCTTAATGCACCGCTTCATATTATGAATAGTGAGGATATCGAAATAAATGTATTGAAATATATCAATTGAAGTAATGATTAGGCAAATAAAATGACATGATCATACTAAAATTGAATTTACTAGAGAAACATGATTTTTTTAGACACGATCCTAATAAAACTGAACTTACTAGAAAAGCCTGAAGTTTTTGGATTTATAGTCTGAACACCTAAAGGTGTATACTTACACGAAATGAATATAGAAAAAATAAAATCGTAATATAAAATGTACGACTCTTTACATAACAAATTTCTTGAAAATTTGTATAAATAGATAAATTATCATGTGGTGAATGTAATCACAATTTTCTATTTCATTAGTGTGACAATGCATAAAATTTGATATGCATATAATAAATATTATTATAGACTATTTATCTCGTATGGTTTTGATACTATCCTGGACTGATTTAATATGTATGAAGCAACATTCAAATGATATTATCATGAGGGTGAGTGAAAACGCGTTGTACTTTTTTTCCTTGATCAAGATTTTATCCTATTGAGTTTTCCTCACAAGGTTTTTAGTGAGACAATTTTTGTAACGTACTTAAAAGAATAATGTATTATTTTTCTTCATTTGAATTTTTCCCACAGACTTTTTCCTAATAAGGCTTTAATGAAACATATTTTTTGTGTGATGAATGTCCATAATATATAAAACATTTACCTTAAAAAATAATGCTGTGATATGTAAGTTATTTTTTGAATAATCATGTTACTATAGTCATCAAGTTTTGTCTAACTAGATTTTCTTAAAGACATTGACATACAAGATATCAATATTGAAGATATTGACATACTAGATATGGATAGTTTGATACAAGAATTGAAATCATGGGAATAGTTGTACTCTTTTTCCTTCGATCAAGTTTTGTCCAATTGAATTTTCATGACAATGTTTTAATGAGATAACAATTTATTACTCCTCATATTTGTACCCTTTGTTATTGGCATTTTTTTCATCAGGTTTTTGCCAAATAATGTTTCAAGAAGATGGATATATTGTAATGAGTCATTCAAGGAGGTGTGGTAAATGATAAGTTTATTAGTAAATGATAATTGTAACCCCTCAAACCTTAAAAAATATTATCATTTTATTCCTAATTTTTCCTACAAATATAAGGCTTTGGTTATCATTATAATACAAACAAATTTATTAAATTTTATTCTCTCTTATCTTTCTCTCTCTTTACACAGCATAGTATAATTTTCTTTAGATGAATAGGAGGTGAATAAAAAGGAAGTTATACTGTAAAAGATAGAGAATATCTTCTTATTGTTAGTTCAACATAACATCAATTGGTCTTGAAGTTATAAGTAATCTATTGCCGTATAAATAAATAAATAAATAAATAATATATGTCACGATGCTATGAAATGAAACCTTTGATTTTTGAAAATTTGTAAATAGGCCAATCTTATCATTTGTTAAATTTAACAATATTACTCGTCCATATCTAATTTTCCGAATATCTTCCAAAATTGCTCTTTAATTGTTTGGTAAAAGTTGTATTATTTGAAGTAAAATATATTTGCATAAATACTTTGCTTTTCTTTTTCCCTTTTTTTTTCTCTCTCACCTTTTTCTCAACAAATTTGCCTCTATTTTAGAGGTTTGCAATATATTTTATAATAATTAAAAGAAATGCTAAAGGAACATAAGAGTTGACATAACATTTAACACAATTTCCAAATAGCGACTCCCTGTTGGGAGGGCGTCTGGGCCCGCAAGCACCCCCCCAATAGGGTGCCGTTATTTGACAATTTTGTCAACTCTTATGTCAATATTTATGTTCCTCTAGCATTTCTCAATAATTAAGTTATTTGTACATTAAGTTTGACACCCTTGATGACATATGAGTGACGTGGTAAAATTGTAATGGTTGGATTAAATGATGTGAAAAATGGTGTAAAATTGTACTAAGCAGGGGTGGGCATGGGGTCACGGACCCCTCAACTTTGGGGCCATTTTTTCCATGTTTTTTTTCCAATTTTCGAAGTCATTATGAGATTCTAAATGAAATTGAAATATTACATTTTTAATATCATTTCGAAATGTTCACAGCCTAATTTTTTACGTCGTTAATGATGAGTGAAACAATCAACTGTAGCAAATGTTAAAGCTTGTCAAAGCAGGTCGTTCTAAATTAGTATTTCAAAAATTTCAATAATATGCTAATTTTAAAAATTCTCCTACGATCATACCTATTCGAATCCACAAATCGCATATTTCATCTCGAAGCTCGTTTCGAGAGCTACATCATAGGTATATCGAATGATTCAAACAAATATCGAAAATAGTTAAAATGCGTCAAGTGTGGATCTTATAAAGAGGAGTCTTAACTAGTATTTTATTTAAAAAATTTCAATTATTATTATTGTGATATAAATTTCTCAATATAATTTAGATCATTTTATTAGAAAATTTTACATGAAATATGACATTAAAATTTTCGAAATTTTACATCCAAAAAAATCTCCATCTAAATTTTCGAATGTAAATTCGATAAATTAAGGTGAAAATTAAGATGTACATGTAATAAGTATATTATAAAGTAGACACCGGTCTACTTCTTTCATTTAATATTTGCCGTTGAATTATATAATATTTTCAAGAAAAGGGAGTAATTTGAGTCCATGAATGTCAAATCCACTTGAAAGGTTTTTACCAATTCAGCAAAATGGAAGGTAAAAGGTCAAAAAAAGGTCCATTATGAGAGGATGTGACAAGACCACTTCACATCACAATGTTTCTTTATTTTATTTTTCCCCCCTCCACTTTTCCTTTTCCATTTCCTTTTCCTTTGGGTTTGGAGTAGACAGCTCCTTAAGAAAACAACAAAGCCACTGTTAATATTTTGTTTATACACCACAGTACATAAGCCAAAACTGTGTTTGTGTACGAGATTTAGCCCATGTTTGGCATCTAATTATAAAAAACTTATGACATGTTCTCTTTATTATTTTCAGCCGTTTTCTATTTTTGATTTTTCAAAACAGTAAAAACGTGTTCTCTTTCTTATTTTCGAAAATGTCTTTTTGTAAACAAGTTAAAAATTTACAAAGAAAATCCAAAATGACAAATTTGTCGTTTTGAGTGTTTTTAGTTATAATCAAGCCAAAATTTTCAAAACGGGTTTTGAGTATTTTCAAAACAATTTTTCAAAATGGTAAAAAGAATACATTTTCAATAATTTCAAAATGAACACTCAAAACACAAAATCCAAAATGAATTCAAAACTCAAAATAAAAAACTGAAACACAAAAAGAACAACCCCTTATTTTTTCCACAAATTCATTCTCAACCATACGTTTCGTGGAATACACAACTTTTCAACTATACATTCAATAACTTTTATCAAAATTTACTAAAAATCTTATTTTTAACGAACCAAACTGAGGCTTAAGTTTCAAATGGAAACACACCTGACAGAGCCCACATGTGCATGCACATATTACAGTTCGTTCATGATCACGAAGGGTGAGCCAACAAAGTTTAAGATTTGGCCATGATAACAAGTGTGACGATGCTACTTTTAGCGAGCGTGCTTCGTTCCACAATTTGATATTTTATAAAGAAAGCCAAACATGGTGCAATAAATACTTAAATGATTCAAAATGAATAGTTTATTGTGTACTTTATGCATTTGTTCTGTCTTTAACCTAGTCTAAAGTAAAACACTTTATGTACTTTAATTTTGTTCCTCTTCTTAAGCATAGGTGAAGTAGTCGTCTTTATTATGATAGCTTTTCTAATCATCGGACTTCTTTTTCAGCTTTAGAACGTGTCACGGTATAACATCGAACATAGTTAACAAAAAGAATGTAGTTAACATGCAAATGTCATGAACAACACGTTGCAAAAGAAAGAGATTCAAGTTAACTCTACGGAGAATCGGAGGTTCAAATACCCACGACAGTTGGAAGGCAACATTTATATTGGAAGACAACATTTATGTTGGAAGACAGATGCCCACATAGTAGAGAATCGCCGAATACTCGACCCAAGTGTGTATAAGTTGTAACTGCATTCAAATTTACTCGAGTAGTGAACCAGGGGGAAAGACCGCCACTCCTCAGGATTAGTAAGACGAAACTTAAACACCTGAGTCATAAAAAAATAAAAAAATTTGAATTAAACATAATGATACTAAAGAAGACGTAAATATATAACACACCTAAGCAGTTTTGTGCGTGGGCCCATTATAACGAGGGTTACTTCCAGCAAGAGATATATCGAAGAGTTAGTGATGGGCTACTAGAAGTTTATGAGGAGCCTAGTCTAAAATTCCTAAAACATTAGCTTTGTATAATTATATTGCAACAATCCGACAAGGGAGGATTATTCAAGGCAGGTTCATGGATAACGAAGATGGAATAGTGGGTGGATGGTCAACACACCCTATCTTTAGAGATAAAGAGGAGCGTTGACTTTTTGCACATCGTATGCCTAACTTTTTTGAAACATTTCCAATCGTTTTGGTAGACAACGATGGAATTGTTAGAGTTTAGAAAGATAGAATCAAAGTATAGTGTTGAACAAGTATGTGTAACTGTTGAGTTCTACAGCAACAAACATCCAACAAAATTATTTGCTTCGATCAAAATGATTATTGTTTAGTACACGCAGCTGACAACATCATAAATAGTTTACTTAATCAGTAAATTGAAGAAGTGTCATATTGTTGTGGTTTTCAATAGACAGGGTCGAACGTAAACAAGATTCACATTCTTAGTAGTTGAAATCACTAAAATCAACCTCTAGTCTTGGTATCTTATTTTGCCCTCTTAGAAATTACACTTAGTGCAGGGTTTTTTATTCAGTGTTTAACTTTCAGATTAGTTCATGCATATTTGATATGGTTGACGTCAGAATGATTACATTCCAAGTCTCTTTTATCCCCCAAAATTACCTTAAATGATTACATTCTAAGTCTCATTTATCAAGAGTTTACACCCCCTGGGAACACTTCGCGGGACTTTCAGCTCTAACGTCAAACATTGATGTGCATTCAAGATCATTGTATCTCGGAAGCAGAATATGAAGAATATCAGGCTACAATTTTCCAGCATAAAATCCGACGGGATATGAATATCCATTACTTAAAACTGATTTTGACAGATTCCAATTCCAAGTTTGCTATTCCATACCACAAAACAAAGCAATTGAATTGTTAGATATTTATACAATAAATATATTATGTGAAACAAATAATAAGTTGGATAAAGTGTCCAACTAGTGAAAAGTGTGGAATTTGTGTGGAAAGGTGGGGGTACGATTCATATCTCAGACGATTATTAAAAAGTCTTTGATTAGACATTGGAACTGGGCTCTTGGACTTTATTTATTAAAATAATTTTTTATTATTTTTTTTATCTAATCATTTTCAAATTTATTTAATGAGTTCAACTAGCTGGTATTATAATACCCTTTTTAAACAACCAATTAAAAATTGTAATTTTTCTTTTTTTTTTGGATCATGATGAAGACAGTTCTTGGCTATATAAACACACATCTACCTTTGAAAAAATTACATCAAAAAAACGAATTTATCATTTTCAGATTCTATAATTTTTCATATTTGAGTTTTATACTTATATATATATATATATTTATTTTATAAAGTACGCTTGAGAGTTCTAAAAATCATTTGTAATTGCTGCACAAGTGATTTGTTTGATCGTTATATCTTGTGAATGATTGTTCAAAGAGGTTGCATCGATTAATGGTAAGCAATTTCACTTTAAAATATTGTATTATCACGAAACTCGACCAATCGATAATTTTTACTTTCTACATTTTATAGTTCTGCAATTTACCACACCTAATTATTTTCCAACAATCAATGAAAAATTGTGGAGTTTTACGTAATGAAAGACCAAAATTTCCCACAGTACCATATCTTTAAAGTGATTTAAGTGAAATCATTATGGTACTAAACATAGTAAAGTCAAGAAAGCACTTTTTTTTTTCTGCACAAATCTGAAAATTCAACCATCCCAGTCACACAAAATTCACAGTAAATATAAATGAAATTTAAATTTTAAATTTTAAAAATTAAATATCTAATTATCTACCTTGAGAGAGAAATTGAGGGCAACCCAGGGGATATATATGATGACACTGCTGGGCAAAACTCCCCATTCTTTGACAATAAGAACAAGGGTTTTTCCAAGAACAATGCAATGCACCATCCCCTTGAAACCTCCTATGGGGCCCACCTGTCAAAATACCATGTTACCCTCCTGGGTCTCTGGCGGCAACTGGCCCTCTCTATAGGAGACACAATCGTGTGCACCATACCCCCATCAATGCTCCCGCCATCAAATCCCTGTGGAAGTTGCTCAGCCAATTCGACGGTCCAGATTGCTTTCTTGAAATAACAAGCTCCGATTGTTGAATGTAATAATAGTAATCATGTCAAGAAACAAGAATCACAATTCTATATTCATAGGTTAAGAAATATACGTTCATAAGAGTATTAGCAGCTAAATCCTCCTATCCTTTCTCTTCACAAAAGCATTATTTGTTAATGGGGCAATCCAATAAATCGCGTGGAGAGGAGAGGCGACCTAGTCTCTTATTACATATAAAAAGCTTATTGAGTCCTCTCATTAATGACTCCAACTGTAAATTAGGTTTAAATCTTTCAGGCATATATACTTAAAAGAGGAAATTATAGCCAGATAGGGTTTTAAAATTCCATTTTCATAAATCAAGAATTAAGTTTCATAATACAGAAATCAGGT
>CAIGRN010013276.1:0-30289 GCA_903798345.1 Fraxinus anomala
GGGTTTGATGAATATTATTGAGAAAAGAATGTATTTTAAATAGTGATATGATGAGAAATATGTCATTAAAAAGTAAGGAAAAGTTATTAATGTGATGAAAAATATTATTTTATTGAAGAATATGTAATTAAAAATGAATTTTAAATAATATATTTTTGGAGAATGTGTGTCAAATCAGGGCTTATTGAATCCATTCAAGTGATATACCAATTTTTACAAGGATTGAAAATTCAGTGGAAGCGACTAGGCATATTGTGTGTCAATTGCCACTTAGCCATCAAGGACATAGTTATTGAGGTTCATTTACCAATATTGTATCTATAACAGTTGTTCGAATTCCTCGTGAATGGTAAAGCATGAAGCCACAAATTGGACAAATCAAGTATCAAAACAGTATGCAAGGAACGGTAAAACAACAAGAGAAAATATAAAACGAAGAATAAGACTAAAGCTAGATGTTGCAAATCTAGAGTCATCGCAATATCACGCTTCAGCTGTAGAACACTAGAAGCCTCGGCGATGCACGGCTATTCGAGTCAAGGACTTAAACAGTAAGCTTTTACTGCTCCTAGTTTACCCTCGAGAACGCGTTAAACTGCATTTCATCCCCACGTGCAAGAAATCTGAAATGAGTGAAAACAAATTAACATTTTGCTTCAGACATTAAATGCAAAATGAACAAAGCTCGATAGAAAATTAAAACATATATTCTGAATCCCAACAAGCATTTTAAGACCACGTCCAAGATGCAATGTACCGCTCATCAAGTCGAGGACGATAGTGGTAATTTTTGTGGGTTTAGGGAGTAGTTTATTGGGTTGAAGTTGGATTCTTGGATTGAGAGTGTCATGTTGGATTTTAGGATATGGGTGGATTAGGATTTTGGGAAAACTTTTGAGGATGGAGGTTAGGGTTCAGGTTCCTTCCCGATATGAGGGATTGGGAAAGTGGCCCTATGATGATTCAGTGTTGAAATCCTTCACAGATATTGAACTGGAAAAGGTAAAGGGTAAATGATCAAACGGTTCAATTGAGCTTTAGAAACATTCTAGATAACTAAAAACAACACCATATCTTGGTCAGTTAAAAAAGCCTAGAAAGGGAAAGATTAAGGAGTGTACGGCTCAACTGCAAGAACTCAAAAGATGCAGTAAATCAAAAAATGTAAACAAATTGTCTCTTTCTTCTTTGAAAATGAATTTTGAGAAGAAGAGTTGCCTACTCAAAAAGGGGAGTTTCGTGTACGTACAGAAGGCTCCAGAAAACCAAAAGTATTGCTTCATAAACAAGACAGCATCTTTTTGAAATTCCCAGGGTATTTCTTTCTTTTAATAGTAAGTTCTTATTTGATATTCCTCCCAGCTAACATCTTCGTGAGGTGAGTGATCGAGGAGTGTAGCATTACGGTCCTTATTCTATTCCTTCTTCATATTAGGGAATAGCGGCCGACAAATCCAAGCAACCACTCAAGGAACTCCTCGTTCCTAACTGCACAAAGATAATAAGCTCGGAAGAGAAGCATTAGAGATGCTCTCAAGAAGCACCTTAAGTGTCATTAATTGCAAGAAGGACAAGTTCAACAGAACATTACAAAATAAAATAAAAAATTGAGATATAAACCATATCTTAATTCCTCCAAGCATTTTCAGACCACATTGAAGATGCATGCTTGTAAACAACCAAGATGATTCTTAAACTTGCAATAAATCGAAAGCAAGAAAAACTAGTTCGATCCGTCTACCATTTACAGCACGAGGCCATTTCCGAGAATTAAAGTATCAGTTTCTTACTGCAGATAATGCCAACAGTCTAACAGTGTAAAACAATAATGAGAGCATAACGAGGTAGAGAGTTGTTACCACAAGTTTCACATGATAAAAAGAGAAACCGAAGCCTTACCTTGTTATCTTCGGCACTTCAAATTCAGAAATATAGCAAGCGCAAGTATAGTGAACAATTTACTAAGGGTTGCTTTGGAGAGATTTTTATAAAATCATTTCCCCATAAATCCTTTCCAACCACATTCTATGCGACCCATAACTTTTCCCAACTTTTTAACCACATTCTCCAAAATCATAATTTTTTCTCTCCCCGAAACAAATGCTAAGTGCTTGTTTGCCATAGCTTTTATAAACTTATAAGCTGGTCACATATTATTTTTATCAACACATTTCGTAGAACCCACAACTTTTATCCACGTATTCTGCAGGATCCATAGCTTATAATCTACAAAATGCTTTACGAAACATACTTTATTACTTTCTTTATGAACCTCAATTATCATACATGAACTTCCCTATCATCTGCATTTACAGCAAAAGTAAGTGATGTTTGGTGAACCACCCACTAATAATACTTGCTTTTATGAACCTCGTTCATCAAACACAAACTTCTCTATCATCTGCATTTACAAGCAAAAGTAAATGATGTTTGATGTCAACAGTCATAATAACAACTTAAAATAAAAGGGAAAAATAAGAATCAAAATTGCATCAGATTCTTACAAATTGACCGTGCTCTTTAATTTCTCAAACTCAAAAAATGCTGGAGTGGATTGTTGCAGAATACAGAATATTTCAAGATCTTGCAGATTAAGTCCCTTTGAGCTTGTCTACGCCTCTTGTATAGCCATAGAAGGTCCACACCAATCAAGCATGGTAAAGTCTATCAGCAGAAACACAGCCATAAAATATGCAATTCGTGAAGTGAATAACAGAAATTAGATAAGATTACCCCTCGAAGACCACATGGCCCGTAGAAAGTAGCAGTGCAATATATAAATTTATGTCTATATACCAAAAAAGAGAAACAAAAAGAGCACCATTTATTTACAATTGAATCAGACACCTTCAAAACTTTTCTTTTAATAATATTGGAAAAATTGATAAAAGTAGTTGGGAAAGAAATAGCAAGTCCTTAATAAGATTGGACCAGTCTTGACTACATTGCAACTCAACCTCAAATGTCACTAATTGCTCTAGATCTCTATAATACTCTAGACCCAAATAAAATAGAAACCAAAAATCAAAACTGCACTTTTACATTTACTCCAAGTCTTGTCCTTGAACATGTAAAAATTCCATGCTTGCTATGTCCACACGGTTGAATCTAAATTTTGAGCATGTTGTGCCCTTATCTTGCTAAAGAAGCTGAACATTCAAATATATATCATACAATGATGAACCAATCCCATGTTTGTACACATGTCCAGAAATGAAACAGGCGGTTAATGTTATGTTTCTTCACCAGACAGCAAGTGCATGGGCACACACTTCCAACTTGTATCCAAAGCCCAGATCACACAGAGAATATGCTAGTGAAACACAACTATATACAGTTGCCTACTCTCTATTGCCATTGAAACCTTGACGATTGACAGCCTTAAATGCAAGCCGTACCAAACATACAAGTTCCTCTACATTCTGAAAGCTGAAGTCGATGACCCTCTTAACAGAGCCGATACCCTCTTTATCCTGAGCATCTTCTGGGTTCACATTAGCAGCTGCAAAAGCATTCTGGGATTTTCTGGAGGCCTCCATTGCAAAATTCACATCTTTTGCCTGCAAGAGAGCAAATTTGAGATGTTTACCCCATTCTAAGATTCCACATAAACATACTGGCATCAAAACATACAATGGAAGTCTAGATCTATCGGTAATCCTAGAGAACATAAAATCTGTCACCAGCAACGGAAAACAAAAATGTCTGCATCTATCAGTAAAGGCCACTTGAAAACACAACGAAACACAATCAAATGATTGAAAATAAGTACCTCCGCAAATTCTAATAACTTCAGTTGACTTCATCCGAAGTTTATATGCCACTCACATCGTTCAAATCAAATGCCAGTAAGGATTGCAAAAAATAGGCAAATATCTTAAACATCAACATCCACTTACGAAGTCAAGTAGCCGAATAAGGTTGGGGCGGTTTCGAGGCACTATAACATGATTCCCAACTTGAGAACCATTGCCTTTAGACAAAAAAGCTTTATCGACCATTAAATTGTTCAAGTTATCAATGTCAGATGCAGAAGATGATGGAGATTCACCTACATACAACATCAAAAAGTCACTTAGAATAATTTCAACAAATCAGGCAATGCAAGTCAAAAATTAAAAAATAAGAAAATTCAATGAAATTGCATTAGCGAGGAAATGCACATGCTCCGTGTAGTTAGGGATTAATTTTAACAAAATGAAACAAAGCCTCTGTTCGACTCCCATTAAAATAAAACTTTTTATTTCTCGTACTCATTTTCAACCACACATTCACACAATAAAAATATTATGAACATAAATTCAAAATTTTTCTCTCCTTTTTAACCACACATTCTCCAAAATATCACTATTCAAATAACATTTTCCCTCAATTTCTCTTTATAATGGCCATCAAATAGGGGCAAAATTAGATGTACAGTAATATCACTATCGTCCATCAATAATCTGAAGATGGAAGGGAGAGAGAGAGCATTCTTTTCTTGAAAGTGATAACCAATTAAGCCAGAAAAATAGTGCTGTTAAGGAGAATTAAATTAGCCTAATTAGGGCTTTAAGCAAAATGCTCAAGTCATGTGCGGATAATAGTACAACAAATGAAGATTGTCAGTGAGATTGAATAAGATTACGGAGATCGTCAAAGATTGAATAAAATTCCTTACCATTAATTAATATTATAATTAATTGCTACTATATTTACTTGTTATTTTGGTTTCTATATAATGAGAAAACCTCTCATATGGAGAGGCATCGAGTCTTTTATTGAGTATATTTGACATGGTATCAGAGTCGTTCTGATCCTAAACAAATTGACCCTTGAATTTCGTTTCCGACGGGCGGCCTTGTGGTGCTCGCCCAGCCAATTTTTTTTTAATAAACACAATCCTTATTTGCAGTTTTACAAGTCAATAAATATCTCCACCTAAACAAATTAACCTTTTCATCTCGTTTCCGGCTGCTGATTTGTATGATACTTTTGATATGAGGGTTGATCGCCACTGGTTGGAGAAGAAGCTCGAGGAGATGAAGGAGAGAAACTGGAGAATTTTCGGGGAAGATTTCAGTATTTCTTACAAGGGTTCTAAAATTCCTCGTCCTATGAGGAGCTGGATTGAGAGCAAGTTGAGTCCTTAGTTGTTGAAGGCAGTGGAGATGGCTACCATTCCTCTTGGCCTGTAGCAGAGTGACTTGATTGGTGTCTCCGAGACTGGTTCAGGTAAAACTGCTGCCTTCCTTCTCTTCCCATGTTGACTTACATTACCCGTCTTCCGCCTATTACAGGAGAGAATAGGGCCGAGGGACCTTATGCCGTAGTGATGGCACCTACCGGAGAGCTCGCTAAGCAAATTGAGAACGAGACCGCAAAGTTTGCAAAATATCTGGGCATTGACGTTGTTTCTATTGTTGGTGGGCAATCCATTGAAGAGCAATGCATTAGAATTGGGCGTGGGCGTTCTGATTGCAACACCTGGGCGTCTTCTTTAAGTATTAATTGGGTTTTTGGTTTGAAGGTTTGGGCCATGAGTCTGATTTTTCAATGTTGGGCCTCTTAGTTTGTAGCTTAGTTTGGGCTGTTTTTTTTTTTAGTGTGTTGTTCTTACTATTGGGGTAAAATATTTGGGCTAATTATTAGCTTACAGTAAGTATATTGGACTGTAATATTTGTTCTCAGTTTGGGCCACTTTATTAGTGCTTTGGACAGATTTTTGGGCTACAATCTTGTGGGCTGATTTTGGGTTGAAGTTTGTTTGGGCTCGCAATCTGATTTTTTTTCTCCTTTTGTTCGCTGATAAAGTTTGGGCGGAGATATTAACATTTTTTTGGGATTGGGCTTTGATTTTTTTTTCCTTTATATGGTGCTTCGTGAGTATAGAGAGACATGGGAGTGCAGATCATTGCGTTTTGGTTGCTCAGGTAATGAGCTCAAGTTTTGGATTCTCATAGGAGAATTATCTTTTATTTTTTGGTGTAGGCTGTATTGTGGGATTTCTTCCACCGACAACATCTGGAGTTTTGGCCAGTGTTTTGGCGTTAGAGCTTTTGTTGGAACACGAATTATGTGTTCGACTAAGTTCTCCCGACAGATAGAGCTCACTGTGTGTGTCGGCACACTTCGTAAATTTCTATTGGAAATTCTTCATGGGGAGTGTGAGTTCTCGTAGTATCTTTGGAGTGATTTTGGAGTAGTTCTTTGTTTCTGCATTATTTGTTGTTCTTGGTCTCTCGTCGTCACTAATTTTCGTAGTTGGTTGCTTTGATTTGGATTTCTTCTTAGTGGGCACAAGTATTGTCACCTTCGCCGGATACTTTTGCCAGCATCAATTTAAGGGGGGATATCGGTGAGATTGAATAAGATTACGGAGATCGTCAAAGATTGAATAAGATTCTGAATATCGTCAAAGATTACAACTATTATAGATATATTGTTTTTACCATTAATTAATATTGTAATTGATTGCTACTATATTTAGTTGTTATTTTGGTTTCTACATAATGAGAGAACCTCTCACATAGAGAGATATCGAGTCTTTTATTGAGTATATTTGACAAAGATGACAAAAAACATGAAAATAACTTGCCTTCACATGATACAAAATGATCATACCTTGCAGAGCCGATGGCAAACTTCCTTGCAAATCATGCAAAAATCTATATGTAGTCGAATTTTTGCAATAAACTACCCTCATGTAAGCCACCTCCATGCATTTGTAGGCCAGTGCACAAGCAGCCATTTCTTGGCGTTTTTCATATTCATGGGCACAGGTTCTGCAAGGTATGTAAAGCTCATTAAGAAAGCTAGAAGAGGACAGTGTGTTTAAAAAGCCTCTTACCTACTGCAGAATTTCAGACTAATTTTACAATCATGCTCAAAAGATGATCAGACAATACAATTCTTTAACCGAAAGAAGGATAGGTAATTAATTTTGTTTTTCCAAGGAATCTATTCTGTAGTGGCCACTCGGAACCCTCAAGTATAAAAACTTGAGCAAGTCGTGTATTAAAAGCACTTTTCAGCACAATTTTATCCAGAAACTAAATATGAGTTATTACAGTACTAAAGGGCACTCACTCGCAAAGTTTGGCAGTACTTCTATACATTTGCATTTGATTCATCTCCCCGTACTTGCTAGTTTCACTATTGCATGCCTCTAAAAGTGAAGCACCATGAAGAAATTTTAAAGCAGCTTCGAAGTATGCCTCATTACTTTCAAAAGGAAATCCAGATTCCTGCACGATATTATATAAGAAAAATCTAGAAATGTACGTGGAAACTTGGTCAATCGGATGTTCAAAAGGGACTCAAAAGCTGACTATATTAAAAGCCTCGAGATAAAAATAATAATAATAAAAATAAAAAGCAGTTATTAAAGCTTTAATAGAAGGAAAAAAATGCGCACAGAATAAGGAGCAATGTGAAAAGACCTTGAGACGATCAGCATAATCTCTGAGATTTTCAGCTTCTTTCAGAACACTAGTTGGAGTCAGACTGGAGGAATTCTTGTTAGCAAGGCTAACAGAACTAAGATGTCGACTCACAGCCCCATCAGCCACATTATGGACATTGAAGTTACTAGTTCCGTGCTGATGACATATATTAGCTGGCTCTTCTGATACCTTAGATAAATCACGAACTACAGAAGTATCAAGTGGTTTTAAATCTGTAAAATTTCCTTCCAGAGATCCTGGCACTGATTTTCTAGGAGGCGATGTGTCTTGTTTATCTCCTCGACAGTTGTGATCAATAAATGCCTCTTCTTTCAAATTTTTATTTGTATCCAAGCGTTCCTGGTCGATCTGTGGACTGGAAACCCTCTCTGCCACTCTCTCAAAATTTTCACCAGATGTTCTATCCTTATCCATGGGCAGCAAAGAGGTACCCCTTTTAGAGATCTGTTGAGATAACACAATATTAGAACGGTTTTTGTTCATCCTCTCCTTGCTATGGCTGCGCTCTGAAACATGCATACTGGTGGGACAGAGGCTATGTTGGTCCAGTATATCACCATTGTTATGAACAAAAGAGCCATTGCCATATTCAGAGGGAGGATTAGCGCCTGATTCGTGTTTGTCTCTAGCGCCACTGTCCCGAAAATCTAGCACAGGATGTTCAAAAGACTCGGGAAGACCACTGGTAGCTTTTCCCTTCCCGGCTGTCCCCAAACGATTGCTCACAAAATTTCCATTCCTATCCAGAGATTTCCTTGAGCTTCCCATTGTGGAGAAGTCGTTGAGCCTAGAATCTACTTTCTCTATAGTCTCCATCCTTGCTGGTAAAACCTTATGCAGATAAGAGATCCTCATGGGAGATGAGGAAACAGACTCTTCAGGTGATCCTTTGACTTCTTTGCAATTCCCTCTGGTTTTACGGGAACCCGAAACCTTAGAGGAGCTTGAAGTGGCAGCCATTGGTAAGGGTTCAGACCCCAAATCCTTCCGCAGTGATTCTATATCATCCATGGTTAGCTGCACTGGAAACTTTGCTCTGTATTTTCTTACCTGCCGTTCTTTCTCAATACTCCTGACATATGGAATTTCTTTATTCCCAGATAACAGAATCTTATTTGCTGTGCTTTTTCTTTTTGGTATTATATCATTATCCTCAACTTTTCTGAACTCCTTCCCATCAATCTGAGACACCATGGGCTTCTCTCTATGAAATCCAATATTGCTGCTCTCCTCTTTTACAGATACTTTGCTGTTTTGAAGGTCACATCCATTACTTTGCAGTGTCGGTAGATAATCCTGACTGCCTTGAGAATCCTTCAATTTTCTCTTCTTTGAAGAAATTCCCTTTTTATTGCATGCGTTAATATCCAGGGACCCATCATGGGGTAATTCCTGCACATTATCTCTCTGTTTTTTCCCAGAATTTTGTAATTTTTCTCTCCCCTCAGATCTTGAATCAGGTACCCTCAGTTTTTTCTTATCCTTCAAAGCCGCCTTATTTGGCAAACCGGAAGACGAACTGTGGTCAACTCTACCAAGATCCCCACCAAAGGTCTGAAAGCTATCCAAGTCCATTGCAGGTTTAATCTTTTTGACATTTGCACGTACATGCTGATCAGACTCCCTCTTGCTTTTCTTCCTTGGATTTGCATCATCTGTGAGGATGTTATATCAGAAAACAAAGTAAACGATCATAAACAAAAAATGAAGGGAAAAAGGAGATGCCATCGAGGATAAATAACATACCTCCAACTAAATGCTCGTCTTTTCGTTTATTCAATGATTTTGCCATGACAGCTGATAACTTATTCCGATATTGCACATTAGATTTGTTAATTAGATTAGGTGCTGCTTGAGGCTGGTTGTCCTCCTTTAGACTTCTGTTTTTAACTGGCTGCAGCTGGAAGTTTTTGTTTAAGTTTGAAGAAGGAATTGGATCACTGATACCGTCAGTGTTTGCTGTTTCTTTAAATTTGTGTTTCTTCTTTCCCTCATCAGTGATTTGGTCAGAATCAAAGTTTTGCTGGTTCTGACCGAAACGATTGCTACCACCTGAAGCCACTCCATTTGTGGTTTTGTCAGCATGAGTTTGAATATTACTTTGATTATCAGGGAAAGGACCCTGGTATAAAGCATAAAGAGCTTTTGTTGTCTCATCTTGGCTGATGTCACAACGGTTCAACCCTGGCCTGAAGATAATCCAAAATCTTATCAAGCTTAGGCTTCAGCAGTTCAAAGTTTATTCGTGTATGTTGATGGAACGCGTCAAACAAATCCTTTAAAAAAGGAAGTTATGTAGATTCTTTATAACACAGACTAGTGCAGTGTGGATCTATGCATCATGTGCAAGTTGTCAACTTTTAGGATCCCAGGAATTAGTCAAAAGGCATTATGTATACACTATTCAGAAAAATTATTAAGAAAATATAAAAGATGCTCTAAAACAATGTGCATATGATTGATAATAGGAAGAAAACTGAAGCTTCAAAGTAATTGTAGTTTTAGCTTAGTTCTAGGCAAGTTAAATAATATTGTGTCTTGTTGTGTCAGGCATGCGTATAGCATGATAACTAACTTAGACATAAATAAATTAACTAACATGAAACATTGCTGCTTCAAAAAGTCAAGTGGTAAAAATAGTGTCGCGTGACATTCATTTTGAAACAGAGGGAGTGTCAAAACTTGCCCAATGAAATCAAATTGTCGAACAAACATATCAACTTTTATCACCAACAAAGCTCTAAAAGTGCACTAGGAAAGAACTTACAGCCAGTTTAGCATGCTGCAAACCCACTTATCAGGTAGATTCTGAGGCACAGTACCAATTGGCAAAAGACGCCACTTCTGACACCTGTCACAAGCGACCCAATGTTCTTCTATGAGAACACCAGCCACGGGGGTCTGTTCAGTCTCTGGAATGAGTCCTTTGGCAGGAGGTAAGGTATCAGCTGGGGGATCCTTCAAATTTGTTCCAGAATTTACCTGGTTGTTTAATTTTTTACTAGTTGCTCTATCTTTGAATTTATCAGCAGATGCATGCTTTTCCTTGACAGTCTCCAGATTAGAGTTCTTTGACCTATCATCAGAAGGCCTCTCCAGTGATTGCTTCAGGATATTCAAATGTTCTGATCTTGTGTCAACCACATCTTTATGACTGTTATGGACCTTACAGGAATCCTTTTTCGCAGTCAATTTGTTTTTTGTAGCAGAAGAAACATCGCCCCTCAAACTTTCCTCCGCTAAATTTGAATCTAGTTTGACACTACTGGTACTCCCCTTTGACTTCTTTTTACCTTGCAATGATAGCTTATTTACGGCAGGAGACATCCTCAATTCATTCTGTTCTCCAGATGTAGATTTCAGAATACATTTCTGACTCAAAGGATCCATGGCTCCTCTGGAAACTGTCTCGCCTTCAGATATATCAGAATTGGCTTTAAATGAAGCAGGAACTTTCTTACCTCTGCTTCTGACACCATTCCCGCGATCAACTGAGCCATCTTTCTGAGAACTTCTTATATGTTTCCCAACCTTCTCTGCAGATCTATTTTTGGGCTCCTGGTAGTCATACTTACCACCACTCTGGCCAGATATTGATTCAAAGGAGTCTGCCTTGACCATATCAGCAGATCCTACTCTTCCTTTCACACCATCCTTATTTCCCTCCATCTTCCTCACTGGGACATCCCTTTCAAACTCCCTGATAGTTTCAGGTGTCCTAACAACACCTTTCAAAGACTCACCAGCACTGCAGTCTGAATCTGATAGAGGCTTGCAATTTAAATCATCAGATGACTGCAGCCTGCATACCAGAGTCTCAGTTCCCGAATTTTTCTTAACTTCTTTTATATCCATTCCAGGTTCATTTTTTGACTCAAATTTTGCTCTCTTCTCAACAGATTTGGTTTTCTTCCCTCTCAAAACATCCCCATTCCCAAGCCTAGGATTTGCATCATAAACAGGTACAACAGAGTGATTGTGCACACCCTTGAGGGCAGCTGCAGACTCACTATCTACTGAAGAACTTCTCTCTCTTATTAAGTTGAGCAAATCTTCATGAAGAGGTGAAAGCAGGACTCCAGAAACTGGGAACGAAATCATTAGCTGTTCCAAAGCATATAGAGAACAGAGAGAAAAAAACATAAGATATCGACTTCTCCACATGTGATGTAGTAAGAAGTATAATAATCAACAAAAAAAAAAGTTTTGGGTTAAGAACAGATGTGGTATTGTTTCAAAGTTAGAAAGCATATGAAGCCGCATGTGCAATATAAATTTGCAACTAGATGGAGAAGAATTTTTTCACTTAATTCTTATTTATATTTCAAAGTTGCTCGTTGTCTCAGGGTGTGAGGTGTATAATGAGTAAAAGTGGTTTCTTTGTTTTTTAGAAGTATTTACTTAACCTGAAATGGCATGTATAGGAGCTAGGGAGTGAGGAAATCATTCTGAAAATGACTGGATTTAATTGGGAAGCATCGGATGGTGTTAGTCATCTACGAAAAACAGAAGAAAACATACCTCAAGGATTCTGGACGGAGATTCATCAGGGATCTCATGAGGTTCACATGAAATTCCACCACTTTCCTCAGGACTGTTTCCCGCTGAAGAAGATGGAGATATAAGCCCCAGACCACTGTAGATCGCAACATTCCTTTGTGTTGTCCTGTCAGAACCCACTTTGATACGAACCTTTAATTTTCTTTGGTCAGCTTGATTGTTTGATTTACTTGAAGGAAATCCAGGTTCAATGGGACAAGACTCAGCAACTTGATCAGACAAGAGAGCATCTTGTGTGATTGAACCATCCACTGATGGGGCCTTTAAATTTTGTAAAGAACATACAGAAGGGGGAGCATTAGCACCATTCCTATGAGAAAAAGCCGCATTTGGGAGCACCCCAGAATGATGGGGGATACCCTGTATGGTAACACAACCGACAAAGCTAAATAAATGAGAATTTCCTAAAGACAAACAGGCAGCAGAATATTTCTCATATTGCCGTATGACCAGCAGATAAGAATATGTTTTGTCCATATACCTCCGGAGGAAGACAATTAGGAGATCTTGGCGTGCTGGGTTTTTGAACTCCTAATGGAGATTTTGGCTGAGACCAAACAGAAGGAGAACGTTGATAGGTTGGTAAGAACGAACCATACCCACCAAATTTTGCCCCTGCCAAAATAAAAAGATTCAGGCTATCAGTTTTCGAGAAAGAAGAAGTATGATAATACCACCCTTTTCTTTCCAAGACTCCCATTGTAGGTTCACTTACCCAAATTTTCAGCGGAAACTCCTCCTTCAAAATCTTTCTGAAAATGTCCCAAAATACTTTGAACCTTGTCATCCTTAATAGACAGAAATCCAACACTTACTAAAGTCTTGATATACAAAATGTAAAAAACAACTAGCCATAAATTCAAGTTACAAGAGCATCAATGAGTATATACGACACTGCACAACTACATTATGCATTCAGTTAACTAGTATCTGGCTTATGCTAACTGCAAAAGATAAAAAATGCAACCATTTCTAACAACAATAAGTTTGTTTTAAATTGCACATTTCAAAATCCATTTGACTAACTGCGATGCTGCTAGAAACCAATGCCGAAAATTAAAAGTGTGAGCCTCGTGACTAAATTATGATAATATTTGATTCTTCCATAAAATTTATATTACATTCTAAGGTTGACAAAAATTGCAAAGTTTGATTCTTTTACATCGTCCAGCTGACACTCTCAACAGCTAGCCATTGTTAATTTTTATTTTATAAATAACCTGCCAAAACATTTGCACTTCATAAAAACCCAGGTACATTCAATAACTGCAATTCAGATCGAAGCGTTTTATTTTCCCTCAGATGTTCGATGATCATATCCAATCTGCACTCACTTCCTCACCCCAATTATACTTAGATTAAGCATTTTCAGACACAAATTCAAGCCATCAAACCATCTAGTTCAGTTTAATCAATTCAAATTCCCTTTCTTTACGATTCATCTTTCTTTTTATTGGACGACCAAACATGTTGGAAGTAATTAGTTCACGAGTTAAAAAAATAAAAAATTTAAAAATTAATCTTTCGTCCACGGAAAAAAAATTAGAAAAAAAAAAAAAGAGAAACTCTTACAAGGTAAGAGAGAGCAACATCAGGGTCAATGCTTGTATCATCCTTGTGATAGCAAGCCTCTCCTTCTTCAAGTTCGGGGTCTTGTATCATTTTGGGGCCACTTCCCCAACCTTCCATCTCGGAAAAAAACCCTAACCCTAAACTCCAACCTCAAGATTCCCAAAACCCTAATCCAACCTCTATCCTAAAATCTAACATCACACTTCTTAATCCAATAATCAAACTTCAGCCCAATAAACTACTCCCAAAACCCACCAAGGAATTCCCCTGAAATTTCCACGATCATAAACCCTAATTCAAGCCCACTTGATCGTTTACCTATACAAACTCTTCCTATATCTATATATCTCCACGATAACCAGAAAAATGTGCGAAAATTATCCTTCCTCTTAACGAGTATTGACGAATCAATACGTTTTGCGGACACCGATCGAATCGATTCTTGAATATAACTCTTGGTCTTTTGCTTATGTATTGATATTATTTTGATACATACAGAACTGCATATAGAGAGAGAGAGGGCCTTTGTTTTTCCTTTTCTTTTCTCTTCTTTTCATTTTCTGTCTTCCTCTCTCAAAATTACGGATTGATTTTTTATTTCTTTCTATATTTTCCCTTTTTCCCTCTGTAATTATTTTTTTCGCATAATAATGAAAACTTGATTTTCTTGTTTCTTTAATTGAAATTTTCGCGCGTGACAATGGTGCGCGTAATATGGGATTTGGAGTGATTGTGACTGGATAGAGAACAAAATTCCAGCAGAAAGCCAGCATGTTGAGAGAATCTACTAGAAAATATTTTGGGGTTTAAATTGTAATAAAAAATACTCTCAAGGGGAATTTCGGAGTAAAATCATATTTTAATTTAAGTAAAAATCAAATAATTAATATTAATCATATTTTTCATGAATTTCAGAGTTTTTCAACCACATATTTTAAAATTTTCTATCACAATCTATTAAAAATCTAATTTTAATCAACTTCAAACACCCACTTAAATTGTTTTATCTTTGAAAGAGAGTACGTTACGAGGTTCGATAACGTTCAAGTTATGACAAAAGATTTATTGGGTGACTTTCATGTCAAAACCCTCAAAGTTTTGGAAGATTACATCAGTTATCAATAATTTTGTTGTTAAGGAATTCTTAATACCTGACAGCACACATATATTGCATGAATTTGATAACGTTAAATTTGGCTTTAGATCAATGCCATGTCTACCACTCACAAGTCAATATCTTGTTCTTTCGCACCATCGCCCCGTGTCACCTTATTGTGCTATTTTGAATTCCCACATCACTTTGTGAGACAAAATGCTCCTCATTTTCATCATTTATAGTCACGCTAATACGTAGATTCGTGCAACATTTCCACTTTAGTTGCCTCCATAAATTAGCAGTATTGTTATTGCCATACAATAAAAATTATCTTACCGTACCAACACATGTCATCTTTTCTTATAAGTCGTTACGCCTCAAAATCAAGGTTCAAGAAGAAGCCCACACCTCAAAATCGAGGCTGAAGCCGAAGCACTGTATAAGTGGCCGTGAAATCGAAGCGTAGGCAATTGGATGAAGCCTGATCCGAAGCACTATCTAAATGGCTGAAATTCTGAAGTTGAAGCACTGTGTAAGAAGTCAAAGAAGAAGTCGAAGCTCTCTATCTTGAAACTCTTCACACCGAAGACCTCTAATACGAAACTCCCTTTGATCGAAGCTCCCTTAGGCTAAAGTCATTGCGTCTTTTAGTGAATCTGAAGACAATCTTTAAAAATGATTAATGTAACGTTTATAATAATGAATGTCAGGATTGTCGGCCTAGAGCATAGGAGGGTAACCCGTTGTCAATATATTAAATGTATAGCATACTGAGTGATGTGAGATTTCGACCTGAGAGATGAGGTCACATGATTTTTATCTAGCGATTACCACATCGGTCAAAACTCTATAAAAGCTTACAACTCGTGTCATTTGAAAAAAAAAAAAAAAAAATCCAACTCTTTATACTTAAAAAAAAAAACCATACTCTTATCTTATCTCTTGCTTATTTTACACTTATTTGATTGAGTTTAGATCATTTCACTTTGGTTGAGTTGTTTGTGATTGTTAGTTAAATATGCAATCACTTTTGATCATATTGCCGGCGTTCGAACATTTATGTCTCGCATAGTAAATCATCTCTCGCGTCCATAAACACGAACATTCTCCATCTACGGTTAAAACGTGCTGAAATTTGCTTATGTGGACGCGAGTGAGCTTAGCATCTATTGTCCACGTGACCATTACAAAAAGAGGGGTCAATGCAAGTAGTGACCCCAACCGAGTTTATCCTAATCTCGAGACTCCTCCATGCACCCGCCACTTGCCCATCAATTGTATACTATAATAAATCGCACTCTTTTTGAAAAATACGTATATTGATTTAAAAAATTTTGAAATAGATGAATAGTGTATCGAGAAAGCGAAATTGAATACGATTTTTTAATACAACTGCATGTCTTTCTTCTGTTTTTGTCAAATAAGTTTATAATGTTTGTTATCCACAAAATTTCGATATTAATTGTTATTCTTGCACACGTCGAACTCGTTACTTCCCACCTAAGTCCTTTTTGTCAATATCCATTTAAGAACAAATATTCCACTGTTGTATTAAATGGTTTCCACAACAAAAAATATATCTCAGTATCTTTATTTGATGCTCGATAATATTGGTCTTCAGGGTAAATAGGGTTTATTTAGTTATTAATTTGTCTTTTAAAGCCAAAAAAATAATTATAATTTGGGTAATTATATTGAAACAACACATTGTGTTAATTGAACACACATTTCTATTGTAAGTAAGGGTCCTCAAAGTTATATTTTTATTTTCATTTTGATATATTCCCAACTTTTCTCATTGTATTCTTATATTTAATTTTTAATTAATTAGCACGTATAATCTCTGAAGACAATTTCCTTCAAATATTTTGTAAAACACATTGTACAACATTTAATATGAAAATCTTAAAACTAATAATATCTCGACACATGATAAATTTTGACATTATAAATGTTGAATCTTATTGAGGAATTTGTTAGTCCATGTTTGGCTCATATTTATAAACATTCTAGTCTTTTTTATTCACTTATTTAGAGGGATTCACAATTTCACATGTACTATCCACTTCTTTATCGTTCGTTTTTATTTATTTGTAATTTAAATCGTTTATAAAACACTTTCGAAACAAGCTTTTAATTAGGATGTAACTTAAAACCACAAGCAACTTTGAGTTTTTTTTCCTACCAAATGTGGTAAACGTGGTCCTTGATCACAACTACGTGAAGATGGTTTACATAGTTCTTAACTATTCATTTAGTTAATGTTGGCCTTAGACTTTTTGAATTCGTTTGCAAGTTTTAAAATGTAATTTGAATTCATTTAGTTCATTATTTTTTTTACCAATCAAAAGAAGAATTGCGTAACATAAGCTCGCGTGAGCTAATGTAGACATACAACAAGTGTTGGATAATAAACAAAAAAAAAAGACATATTTAGCCCCTAATTGACTCACATTATGTGAGACGAAATTCTTTATTTTTCATACTTATTTTTAACTACATATTCACACAATAAATATTTTACATTCTCTAAAAAATTACTATTCAAAATATCATTTCCTTTCAATTTTTCTTTATAATGGCAATCAAACAAGGACTTGGTAAATTTGAAGTACTATAATTTTATCTTGACAAGAAAAGTTAAATATATATAGAAACAATCTTAGCATATGTTTAGTATCTTTTTTTTTTTAAAGTTTTCTATGTTGTTGAATTCCAACTTAATGCCAATCAACTTTGCGGCATCATACTATTGTAGAAAGTTAGAGCTTATTCAATATTTGTCAATATGTTACCTTAATTAAGTATATATCGTTATATCTCTTTACATTAAATCAGTGTTTTAAAATACTCGCATATGTGTCGCATATAGCTGCATATGCTCGTTGCATTTTCAAAACGCATAGCATATGGGGTATGCGTGCGATAATGCAGTGAACTTATTTCGTTGACCGCATATGCACGCTTAAACAAAAAAAAATGCCCACGCATTTTTGTTGAAAAATGTGTTAAAAGTAGTCTAACAATGCCCAACCCATCTTTATAACTTAAAAAAGGCAAATTAAGTTCGACAAATATCAAATTAACCTAAATCATCCAAACTCATTAATTATATACAACAATATGTAGGTTTTGACGTTTATAAAAAATAAAAACAATTCGTTATTCCTCATTTTACTAGCAAGTGACGTTATTAGTACACAATCTTGAATTATTGATGATTGTGATGATAGGAGGAGATTGAAAATGATATCTTACCATTTACAAGTGATAATAGAAATTCTCGAGTTTAAATAAGGGACGATGAATATTTTGCATCGGATAACTTGAATGAAGAAGAGGAGATTGAATTGAAATTCGATAGTTAGATAAGATTTTTTATTTTTTTTCAAAAATTGATATTTGTATCTAATCTACTTGTAGAAATTTATTGTTGAGTAATTGTAGTATATATAATTTTGAGCAATACACTTTTGTTGAAAATTTGAAAAATATGTATAAAGTTCAAAGAATGTATTATTTTATTTATTTAGTAGTTTGAAATATTAAAAACGAAGCGCGTGGACACGCATGTGCTTGTAATACTTGATACTCGATCGAAATAAATTATGTAGCCACTATAGTAAATGAACATCACCATTGATCGCTCTATTAATCATATCACTCTAGATCGGGCGGGTACCGTCAATTCAACTAAACAAAAATACTATCTAAAAGAGTTCTATTGTTACATAATTCAATTGTCATTTGCAAGATATTCAACTAAACAAAAGTATTAACTAAAATAGTTCCATTGCTAATTCAATTAATTTTCAGTTTCAAAATATTGACAACCAGCCAGAAAATAATCACTTGATTACAATAATGATCTCAACAGGCCAATGTTTTCAAATTAGGAAAAAATATAAATTCTCTAAATTGCCTTCCAAATACAATTATTAGTCAATAAATAAGTTTCCTATTATCAAATACTGAAGAAAACTAAAAAAAAGGTGCACTCAAAGAATAAAAATAGGTAAAATATAAATTGTTTTGTACGCTTCAATAAATTTTTTTCTCTTTATTTTGCTTTTTTCCAACAATAATTCATTGTATTTCCTTTTCAATTTATATATTTTATATATCAATAGCTAAAATATTCAATATAATATAAATAATTTAAGTATAAAGAATTGAAATTTGCAATTTTATTTTATACAATCATGTAACAAAAATAGAAAGTGAATTTTACTCTTTAAATATAGATAGTCGGCGTTAAACTCGCTCTCTATTTTTAAAAATGTTAAAATAAATAGTCTTTGAGTTTAACTTCAAAGAGTAACGTTATTCATTTAGAGTCCAAACAAATAACACTGAAGTGTATAAATGAAGATGAATGTTAATTTAGAATTAATGATAACAAATACATAAATGAATACAATTCAATATCCTATCGAGTTAAGCAAAATACTGAAATGCACAGTGATATGATAATTAAAATAGTTGAAAAGTCATTAATTATTATTTTAAACACATATTGAAAAAATGAAAATTAAGTATATTATTGAAATAGTTCAAGTATACATAATAGGGTACAATCATCCAAAAAATTACAGTTAAAATTCGAAAATTAATTTCAATTATACATTCACAAATAATACGCACTTATTATCTACACATTACGTGGGACTTATTTTCATCATTATCCAATCCCGAAATGAATAAACGAAGAGCAACGTTAATTAGTTTATAATTAATGACACCAAATACATATATGAAATGAATAACGATATTTAACACCACTTGTGCTACAACACCAATTTAAATAACGTTAAGTATTGTGCTTAGTTAAATGTAGAATTAAATTATCCATTTAACTATTCCTCTCAGTTAATGCCACGTTAGTCCCACCTGAACTAGTATTTTAACAGTAATTGTGTTAAACAATAGTACTCGTATGAAATAAATGAAGATGAATGTTAACTCATTTATTATTAAAGGATATAATTTAGCCTTTGTTTGACATTCATTTTTTTTTTCATTCTCATTCTCATTTTTTTTATCTCTTCATTTCAACCACACATTCTATCAATATTATATTACACATAAACCCAAAAATTCTCCTTACTTTTTAACCACATATTCTTTCATCAATCAGTATTTTAAATCAAAATTTTCTCAAAAAATGGGTGTCAAACAAGGGCTTAATGTCAAATCGAGTTAACTGAGTTTTTGAAATCCAATATAACAATAATTAAATAGTTGATAAAATTATTAATGACAATATTGAAATACATGTCAGTTCAAGTATAGTAAGAGCATATTCGGAAAAAAAAACCCCGCTTACGTGCCACTTAATTTATTATAGACATATATGTCATTGTTTGATCCCCTTTTATTTTCGAAATATATTTTCTTCTCTCTTTTTTTAACTACACATTTTAATAAAATAATATTACATCCAATTTAAAAAAAATGTCATTAATTGTTAGCAAAATATTATACATCAATCTACTATTTCAAAATGTATTATGCACAAAAATTGTACTAAATAAGATTCTTAAGGAATGTCGTAGTTTTTCTATTCATCCTCCTAATTATGTTCGTCCTGACGCGCCAATCAATTTTAATAAATAAAGATTTGTCTACCAAAGTTGAACCTCCTAATTATATTTGTCACGACGCCAATCAATTTTAATAAATGAAGGTTTGTCTACCAAAGTTGAAGCGAAACTAAACTTGATTGGGGACATAAACATTTGAAAAAAAAATGGAGAACAAGCTTTTGCCTTCACAACATTAACCAACCTAAGCCCCGATTTGGCCCCCGTTATTTAAGATTGTAATTTTTGGAATAGTAATTTTTAAAGATTGAGTGGTTGAAAAGAACGAATTTTTTTCGATTTACGTGTAAAATTCATCATAAATCAACTTTACGAAACGAAAGTTTGTCTATCAAAATTGGGGGAAAAAAAAAAAACCTCAATGTGAAACAACAATCAAAAATTAAAAAAGGAGTAAAACTTTTGTCATCACATCGTTAACTAGTGTGAGATTAAAGATTTGAGTCTAAGGGCTTGCTTCAATTTTTTTTTTCACCAATTTTGACCAATTTTGGGGGGCTTCATTTACGAGGGGTTGAAAAAATTGGTGCTTTTTATTCTTTTAGATACTAATTGTGGATGGTTTAAAAACCACTTAAAATCGATATAATGTAATTTTAATCGGTTTTCTTGACCCACCAAACAAACGAATTTTGGTTGTTTTTCATATTTTCTTCTAATCTTACTCTTTATAAATTAATTATTTCAACCAACATATTTTCTTAAAAACTAACTTTTAAATGAAAATATATTAAGCCCATGTTTGATAAGAATTAAAATTTTAATTTTAATTTAAGTTAAAATCAACAATTAATTTCAACAACATATTTCATGAATCCCACAACTTTCAACCACGCATTTTATCAGCTCCCAATTTTCTATCAAAATCTATTAAAAATCTGATTTTAACTCCCACTAAACACTGGCTAACTAATTTATTTATATAATTATAAAAAAATTACATTACAAGTAAAAAATATTCGAAGATAAGAAAAATTAATTAAAAGTGAAATATCACTTTTATTTTAAAAATTTGTTTATAAAATAAAAATACTACAATAAGACTAAACCCACTTATAAGTTATAAAAAGTTATTTATAAGTAAAAAATTCACATATGATTATTTTAAAATGTGAAATTAACTTATAAGTAAAAAAGATTAACTCAAAATTTTAAGTAAATATTTAACTTTATTTAGTTTTTAAAGTTAAATATTAACTTTTGTGTAAACAAATTATTTTTAAGTAAAATATCACTTATGAGTAAAAAAATTTAATATAAGAACTATAAACCGAAAATTTTACTAAAGGACATTTATGTAATTTTATTATTTTTAAAAATCTTCAGAAGCGATGTATCATAAACTCCAAATCATATATTGGACAGTTATAAAAATCGCTATTAATTAAAATCACTTAAAATTGATCATCTCATAAATGCTTAAAATAGGTACTTTAAAAAATGGTTATAATCCCGATGGTTTGATTTAGTGTTCAAAAGTTTGTATGAATTTTGTCATTTCATTAATTCGTACTAAAAATGAGCTAATTAATTTCCTTCTTTTGCCATTGAACCTCCTAATCAAATTCATAGTAAAATCGACGAACTTTACGAATGGAAATTTTGCCCATCAAGATTAAAAAATCTCGACTTTACAACAATAATGAAAAACAAAGTTATATTCACCACACCACTAATCATCGTGAGATTTAAGATCAAATGTATGAACCGAACTAATGTTTGATAATTTACATAAATTACATAAATTTCGTCATTTCAGTAAGTTAAACTAAACGCGAGCTAATGAATCACATTCTATTGCCATCGAACTCCATGATCAAATTTATCATCACAATGATCAACTTATAACGGATAGAAGGTTTGTCCATGATATTATTGACAAAATATCAAGAGCATTAACTGAAAATGAAAAACAAAGAGAAAAACGTTTGCCCTTGCATCATTAATTAGTGTAAGATTAAAAGATAACTTTTAAAACTCGAATAAGAGATTGATAACTTTTATGGATACTATCGTTCAGTTAATTCATATTAAACAATGAGCTAATGAATCTTTGTTTTAGCCTCCAAATCAAATTCACTAGAACATTGATCAACTTTGTGAATGGAAGGTTTGTCCATCAAGATTGAAAAATACTCGTCTGGCAATATTAATCCTAAAAACAAATAAAATAGAAAACTTCTTCCATCACATCATTAACCTATCGTAAGATTAAGGGCATGTTTGATGTAGATTATTTGACAATATATTTTGTGAAAATTATTTTTCTGAGAATGTATAGTTAAAAAGTAGGAAAAAAAGTTACGATTCCATTTTAAAAATATTTTATTAAATGAATATGTTGTTAAAAAATGAGTTAAATTTTTTTTTAAAAAAATAATCAGCATCAAACAAAATGCTTCATGTTAAGGAATTGAATTATAATCAATTTAAGAATAAAACTCAAATTTTGATATTCATATCATTTCGAGGAAAAAAAGTCTTCTCCAGTCATTCATCAACGATTATCCTTTGCGTATAAATAATCGAACATGATGCGATTTTAGTTTCCAAAGTCTCACTATAATGAATTGGACACAATTAACCGTAGGCGTCTCACCACCCCAACCCCTTTTTTTGGTTCCCGTTCCGTCCGGTCCTTTTCACTCCGTTCATACCGTAGAAATAGAACAGTCACGTGGTTTATTCTTCAAACAAATTTTTGCCTTAATAAATCTGGAGAAAGAAAAAATTAAAAAATTCTAGGGTTAGGGTTTCATTCTTAATTTTCTTCCCTTATCAAAATTCCCCTCTTCTTAATTTTCCAAATTTATTCTGCTATTTAATCCTCGATTCCAAAAATAATTTTTTCCTTAACTATTTCCAATTTTTTATTTTTGGAGAATCTGATCAAAGTTTCAATCTTTTGGGATTTCATACTTTTTCGTAGATACATTATATGATTTCAAGATCGAAGCTCTGCATTATAATATCTACTTTTGTGGTTTAATATTAAATTTAGTACATATTAGTTTTTAAATTTTGTCTCTTTAAGAACTGCGTTCGTACAACTACACAGTCACTTGTAGTTCCATTAGTTTATTTACATTCAACCAAAAATTGGGTTTGCATCAGTTTATTTTAAGGCACATTCTGAAGTAGATTTATTCTATTTTTTGCTTTGTGGCGATTTCAGTGTAGATAGTAATGTTTAATATCTGCGTCAAATTGTCAAGCGTTATGAGCTGTTTGGAAGTTTGAAGAAGCTAATGGGCCATTAGCTCTCCTAATAATTGCTGATTTTTGGCTTTTATTATCGGTACTGTAAAATTATTAGAACACGTGTACTAGAATTCTAGGTTTTTTGGGGGGAAATTTTAGTAATATTTTGGAGTGAATGCATCCTTCTGGAATGGACTGTGGGCGTGAAAGTGGCGCTGTGTTGATTCCTACCCGTTTTGTGTGGCCTCATGGTGGGATGAGCGTGTATATCAGTGGCTCGTTCACAGGGTGAGAATTAATTAGAGCTGCAAAAAATTATTTGTACCTGTTGAATTTACAGTTTCTTTAGTTGTCCTTTTAGGCTACTTTGGCTGTTTTTTGTATTAAATTGTTTGTACGGTTGATCGGATATACTTTCATTTGTTAAAGGTGGACCCAATGGCCGATGACTCCTCTTGAGGGATGCCCTACCGTGTTTCAGACAGTTTGTAGCCTGCCACCTGGTTATCACCAGGTTAGTTATGTAATATAGTATTGCGTTACATGGTTTTCTAGTGCTTCATTAATGACTTGCTTTTTCATGATTACTAGATATGATCAAAGCACCAATGAAAAATTGATTGTTCAGCAGAGATATATGTATTCATATTTATGGTCTTGCTTGTCTACTCTGGTCCAATCATTTTGGTCGTCCCTGTGCTGGTCTTGCGTTGAACTTGGGCTTATATTTGACTTAGTGGATGAAGTTGCAAACGTTTTATGTTTTTAGTTAGTTATTATTCTGTATTTTGTTGGATAATTGACACCGGGGGATTCTTTAGCCCATGGAAGAAAATAGCAACAAAGGATATGAATTTATACCGAGTTTCAGAGGCTGGTAAAATGGCAAATATATACCTTGAATGGATGGAGGGAGGATAAAGTGTAGATTTTGCGCGAGAATTGTGAGGATTGAGAAGAAAAACTACAAGCAAGTACATTTAAATAAATGTTAACTGGCATTAATCAAATAAGTTCGAGGCATGTGAGAAGATTTAAACGTGTGAAAGGGTTAAAAATTTGTTATGCCCAATTTAAATGATCAATAGGTGTTGAGACTAAGAGATTTGCAATGAAAAATACACTACTTACGTGGGCCAGATTAGGTGGCTGACAGGATAAAATTGTGCACGTGTCTCATTGTACTCTGTTCATCTTATATTAATATGTTCTTCTTAAAATGCACTTTTCTACCAGAACCAAACTATGTAACTTTTACTAATTTTATTTTTGGTTTCTTATGTAAAAGTCAACATTGCCTGGCCTTACAAACTGCATTATGTCAAATGTCAATGTTCACATTGGAAAACAAACAAAAACCATGTGCAGTTTAGGACCTATTACTGTGTGAGGTCACACTGTGACAGTGAATTCTGCTGGGGAAGAACTTATTCCATTCAAAAAATGGAATTGTGAGAATTCCTCATTATCATCTATCTGCCAGTGTAAAATTTGTTTCGATTATGTTGGGCTGTTCCTCATAACCATAATTTTGGGTGATCTTTAACCTTGTAAATATTGTTACTTGCAGTACAAATATGTTGTAGATGGTGAATGGCGACATGATGAGCACCAGCCTTTTATTAATAGTAACTTTGGAACTGTGAACACTGTCCTTTTAGCTAGGGAATCAGATTACCTTCCCGCAATCGTAAGTCCACAAATGCCTCCTGGTTCTAGCATGGATGTCGATGTTGAGACCATTCAACGTGTGGTATGTAATTTGTATTTTCATATATTTTCTTTCGGAAATGTTTCCTGCTACTTTATTTTTTCTAACATGCTTTATGATTTGATCTGATACAAAATAACTGGGTGGACAAAAACTATAGACTTTGGAAGCCCAATACAAACATTGCGTGTCCCATCTCAAGTAACACTCCTTTTTGGTCAAACAAAAAGTCTCTTGGCGACTGAATTTAATTTTAATTGCGTTGTTACTTGTCAAGGAAGAATCCTACTTATTCTATAATAGTCTAAAGTGATTGAATATTTTAGGGCTCGTTTGGTTTGTGTTTGTGATTGTGATTGTGTTTTCAGTTTTGAGTTCATTTTCAATTTTCTGCTTTGAGACTCCGTTTTAAGATTATTAAAACCGCGTTTGGTTTGCATTTTGAAAAATTATTTCTTAAATTAGAAAATTAGAAAACGTTTGGTTTGAAATTTTGAAAAATTATTTTATAACATTTTATTCTATGAAATTTAATTATTCAGCAAAAATAGACAATTTTATGTTAATATATTATCCTGTAATATTTATATTTTCAAGTTGGTAAATCTTACAATATTTTTCTCACTATAGCCTACAAAAGTAAAATAAAAATAAATAATAAATTAAGTTCAAAATATAGGAAATAAAAAAAAAAATTAATGATGTGATTGAGAATATTTTTATCCTTGTTCACTTAAATACTTTTTTAGAACTTTATATAAATAATCGTCAAGAGCTTGAACTATTTTTATTCTCTCGAATTTTTTATAATTTTTATTTTTCTTGATTTTAATTTTTAAACTTATTTAAATAAAATTTTGAAAATACTCAAACCGTCAAAGATGCATTTTCAGTTTTATATGTTATAAGTTTATCCCTGTTTTCGGAAATGCATTTTCAAAATTACCAGACCAAACATACAAACATGTTTTCAGTGTCTCTCAAAAGTGAAAACTGCTTCAAAACAGCAAACCAAACGCACCTCTAGATTTTGCCAATTTAATGTTTTAGGTCATAATTATTTAGCCCGGACCAGTCTGGTATAACTGGTGAACAAAACCTTGGTCCGTACCGGTTAAGTGTATTTGGAACGATTGGCAAGTGAACAACCCTCTTGACCCATCTGAAACGGATCAGTTTAGGAGAAAACCGGTGAACCAGTTTGACCAAACCCGCTTATTTATTGACAAATTTACAAAATGGAGTGCCAAGATTGTAAGCTTTGTTAAGCTGGTGCGTTTTCTGCTATTGTGCCCCATTGGTTGATAAATACCATCAACAATTATATATAAACTTTTGAAGCTTATTTGAGATTATTATTTATTTTGAGTATTTTAAATTTTTATTTGTTTTACATAAAACATGATGAACAAACTTTCAATTTTTTTTTTTTTTAAAACCGTGGATGTTCGGGTCAGCTTGTGCGCACCTTGACTAATCCCACTGGGCCTTGAAGTTTAGGGTCGGGTACTCACCTCAGTGGCCTTGAGAGGACTCGAACTGGTGACCATTGGGGAGCAAATTCAAGGTCTAACCAATTGAGCAACGCGTTAATGAACAAACTTTCATAAAAAATAGAAATGAAGGCTATGAAGCACGGATACCCCTTGATGTAGTACATTACAATCTCCCTTATGATGGAGGTCTTGGGTTCGAATCTTGGGGGACGCGTCAGAAAGCCTTGAGGGGTAAGATAGGCCTAGGCCCTCCAAAAGCGGACAGTACGTAAGATATGATAACGATTCCGGCGCAAGGTCGTCCCCCAGGATTCGAACCCAAGACCTCCATCATAAGGGAGATTTAAGTTGGGTCTAAGCCCTCTCAAAGCGGACAGTACGTATGATATGATAACGATTCCGGTGCAAAGTCTGGTCGTTGCATAAATATAGGGGTATTATACACTTCTCATAACTTCAATTATTATTCAATCAATACAAAGCATGTTATTCCAATGTTCTTCTTAGTTATTACATAAGCAAGTTATAAACGCTTCCGTACCACTCCTACTAGGGCAGCATGATTGTTTCCAAAATGTGTTCTCGTGTCGAGCACCGAGACTCCTTGGATGCTCCAAGACGTTTGTCCAACACGACACATGGCGTGTTTAATTTTTTATATGGTTCTTAAACTTTTAGCGCTTGAGGGATACTTTAAAGGCACTTCGGACACGTATCCGACATGCCATGCGGCATGTTCTATATTGTAGCATTTAGAGAAAACTGCTAAAAACTTCCCGTCTATTTTTTTCTACATCTGCTGTATACATTTCTCTCTCTAGCATAATATGTAATTCAACTCAGTTATTTTAATGTAATAAATAGCTACTCATCTGACATAAGAAATTTCACCAACCTAATTAAAGAATTTAAATTGAAGCGTTTGTGTCCTACTCTTTTGAACAATCACATGTCATCATTTCTGTATCGTGTTGTACTCGTATCCGTGCTTCGTAGAATAATAGACTGAATAACAATATAGATACAACTATATAATTATTTATCATATATGAAAAACTTATATGATTTAATTTTTTTAAAAAGTAAAAATTTCAGAATATTCCAATTACTAAATGAATTTTAAGTTATAATCCTTTCGAACTTTTAAACTTATGATTATACCTTTGCCTTTTTAAAAAATGTTTTATTTTAATTTTGACCCGATAATGACCTGCCACTTAAACCAGTGACATGCTGACTCGGTACTTTGGCCGGGTGTGATAACTATGCTTATGCTAATCCCATTGTCCCCCTCTTCCAATTATATTAGAGCCATCTCTCTGTCACATATTTTAGAGTGTCTTCCTGTCTGTTACAGGTTCGAGTTTCAGATAGTACATTGCATGATCCCTATCGAAGAATTTCAGAAGAAGATTTACAGATGTCCCTACATCGTATAGCTGTATACATGTCCACACACATGGCTTATGAGTTGCTTCCAGAATCAGGCAAGGTCTGGACAATTTATGCTTCTCCATCATTTATTTCACTTTCCCTCTAGTTATTGTTGATTTGGAATTTCCATGATGTAATTGCATATGGATTGCAGGTAATTGCTTTGGATGTTGACCTACCTGTGAAGCAAGCATTTCGTATTCTGCATGAGCAGGTATTTCTATCGTTTATTTGAAGATTTAAATCATCACAATTCCTCTATGCATATGAGAAATATATTACCAATTGTTGTGGGTCTAATTATGGCATCATCTTTTACAGCTTTCTTGATGAATCTTGCAATACAATCATTTGGCAGAAAGAAACATTTGATTGTCATAGATAAAAAGAAAAGTCTGCTGATATTTGGGTAGTTCAGTTCCACAAATAAGCAATTTGAGATGGAACAAGAAAATGAAAAATAAATTGAAATTACAGTGAAATTAAAGTGACCATCACCATTTTCTGTTCTTTGAGTTGCTGACCTTGTTATCTGACCGTGCTGAATCGTCGATGCAGTCAACAAAATTAGAAGTTATATTTTTAGCATGTAAATAGAGCTGTCTTTATTTTCTAAAAGGATTTGGTGGCTTTAAGCTCTCATATCTTTCTCAACGCCACTAAGAAACCATAATGCTGTATTCCGCAGTTGGCCAGTGTCACGCGTTTTATGCAACGTGAATTATACCGCAAGTGTACGATGTCAAGTTTTGTAATATAGTATTGGAGTAAGAGTGTCGAACTCACACGAATTGATATTTAGTTTTATACTAAGTACTATAATTATTTTAACTTTTAATTTATCTAGAGAAACAAATTTTGAAATCAATATCGTTAACTAATCTAACGATGATTTTAGTAACGAATTCAAATAACGCAATGTAAACGAATGACTCAATATAAGAAAGGCCTAGGGAAAGATTTCACGTAACTTTCAATTATGATTCAATTATGTCTAACTATTCTAGTCAATTTTCTCATGTTTAAAAGCAAGAATCCTAATGTATTTCTCTCCCCTCTTTCGAGTGTCGACTAGAAATTAATCTTAGAATTCAATTCCAATATCTCTATTCCCAATTAAAATCAAAGATTTTATCAAGTTCATGATTCTTTTATGGAGTAAGCTAAAGCTTCATAGATCCTATACTTTCTTTCGAAACCCATAAAATCTACGTTGTGTCAATCCTATGATCCTACCTAAATTTTCATCTCTCGAGTGCCGAAATTGACTAGCATTTATTCATTCAATTAGTGGCCAATTAATTGAAAGTATTAATTTCACGACACAATCTAACATATATGGAAAATCAAATAGAAATAATTATGATAAAATCAAATCATAATATCAAGTTTGACTACATCAAACCTTAGATAAATTGTTTAGTTCATGATGAAATTCATAAAATCTATACAATTTATATGAGAATATAAGGAAGAAGGGAAAGATAAACTCTTTTGAAACTTTAGCTAGAATTCCCCTTGATGTTCTTCGCGCCTCCTCGCTTGATTTCTGGAATCTTTTGATGTTTGGCCTCTCCCAATCCTTTGAAAATAGGTCTTTGATCATGTATTTATAGTATTTTCGGAGTCTTGAATTTGGCCAAGAAAAGAATCCAAAAATATTAAAAACCCGTTTTCTCGCCCAGTGGCGCCTTGGTGCCCATGATGCTGATTTTCAGCGACAGAGGCGCTACGACGCCCATTTCGGGTGAAAATTCAGCAATGCTCGTCCTTCGGTGTTTCTATCGTAACTTTTTCTNAATCCTTTGAAAATAGGTCTTTGATCATGTATTTATAGTATTTTCGGAGTCTTGAATTTGGCCAAGAAAAGAATCCAAAAATATTAAAAACCCGTTTTCTCGCCCAGTGGCGCCTTGGTGCCCATGATGCTGATTTTCAGCGACAGAGGCGCTACGACGCCCATTTCGGGTGAAAATTCAGCAATGCTCGTCCTTCGGTGTTTCTATCGTAACTTTTTCTATCGATGTTCGGTTGAGGCGTTTCAAGATGTGTTGGAAAGATAACTCAAAGGGTTACAACTTTGCTTCAGATATCATTTTCCAATTCGAACATTTGCTATGTCAAAAATGAGTCTCAATATGAGACTAAAAATCAGGAACATAACTTTTTCG
>CAIGRN010013278.1:0-20534 GCA_903798345.1 Fraxinus anomala
CGTCAACCGGGGAACCCGGGTTGGGACGTTGTAGGGCGCTGTGAGACGTTTCCGAAAACATATTATAATAGTCATTCTGACACTTGTGCCAAAAGTTATGACCGTTTCTTCGAGACAGCTCGTTTTGCCAATTTTCGATCTAACTCTTCTTCGAACTCTAACGCCAATTGTCCTACATCACATAATATTACGACTTCAAACTCGGCATTATGACATTCGTATAACTGCATTCTTTTTATTTACATAACTTCATAGATAATCACAATATTTGCAATAAAATTGAATTACAACGAAACCTAGTCCAAATCGACCGGAATGAAACAACTAACATTTTTTTTTGTTATTTTTTCTGGGAAAGGAAAGGCGAATAAAACATTTATACAGCATTAAAATTTATTTGATATATCTGAAACTGAACCCAACTATTGTGCCCCTTTTTATCGCTGCAAATCATTCAATCCATCCCCATTTTCATGTCATATCATCAATGAGAGATATCTCCATTTTCTTTCACACCATTAGCCACGGAATGTTTAGCATCTTCACCATTTTCTTTCACTTCTTCATCAACTTTAACACCTTCTTTACCATTTTCTTCTCTCTCTTTCTCTCTCTCTTTCTCAGCCTTTAGCTTCTCTTCTTCCTCAGCCTTTGCTTTTGCTTTTGATTCTTCCTCGGCCTTAGCTTTTGCTTCTTCCTCAGCCTTCACTTTCGCTTCTTCTAGAGCTTTGATCAATCTCATCAAGCAAGCTTCCTCATCTTCTTCTGTTGATTTGGGCATCAAGTTTTCTGCAACATCTGCAGGAGTCATTTTGGTTTCATGTAACAGCTCATCAATCCTGCCGAACAGTTGATGAGATTTAAGGTCCAAATAATTATTTGCTAAGACTTTGAATGCTTCAAAGCTACAATATGATAATTCTATATGCTTATCCATCCTTCCTCTCCGTATCAAAGCAGGATCTAGCTTTTCCTTATAATTCGTCGTAAAAACAATTATCCTTTCCCCACCACAAGCTGACCATAGCCCATCAATGAAATTAAGAAGCCCGGATAATGTAACCTTACTATTCTCGTCATTTTCATCCCTTTTCTTCACCTCCGCCTTAACTGGATCCTTATCCTTTTCTTTCTTCTTTTCATCCTTTGTCTTCTCTTTCTTCTCCCTTTGGCCTGTAAGATCAAGTGAACAATCGATGTCTTCTATTACAATAATAGATTTGTTAGACGTGTCTATCAGCAATTGTCTCAGCTCCGTGTTGTCCTTAACCGCCGTCAATTCAAGATCATAAACGTCATATTTCAAAAGATTAGCCATGGCAGCGATCATGGTTGACTTTCCTGTTCCAGGTGGACCATAGAGGAGGTACCCCCGCTTCCATGCCTTGCCAATCTTGACGTAATAGTCTTTCGCCTCAGTAAACCTCATCAGATCTTTGATAATTTCTTCCTTCATGTTCGGATCCATGGCTAAAGTATCAAAACTTGCTGGATGTTCAAATATCACGTGGCTCCACTTGGTTCTCTTGTATCCATGCCAACTATCACTCTTATTGTTAGTGTACAATTTTCTCTGCCTTTCCTTAACAGTAATCGCTTTTCCCTCATCCAAAACATGTTTCAGATAAGAATTGGTGATTATATCCCTGTACCTGTTGTGGAAAGTGACTGTGAAATACCTGCTGGCATCTTCCCTAGGATAAATGGAAATCGATTGCCTGTCGGGAACGTCATGGTCAGAAGCCCACCAAAGCTTTACCCCCTGGAATTCATCGGTGACCTCTTCGTTATCCGCCATGCTAAGAACTATAGCCTGGCTGTCTTGTACAACGTTGGCCTTTAGATGCTTCGCCTGCTTCGAGGAGTTCTTATTTAAATACCTTTCGATTGCAGCAAATGCTTTGCTGCGTTCAAATCTATCACCCTGGTATTCTGAAAATTTAATCACGATGTAAGGATAGAAAAAATTCATAATTCTGTGACTGTAACGCTTTAGAGGTTTTCGGAGGTCAATGGGGAAATAATTTTGAAACATGGCATAAGCCACCATTAGCCCTGCAATTGCAGAGCCTGTTCCTGTCATCATTTCTCCAATGGTAAACAACATTTTTGTTTGTGTGTGTTTTCCAAATGTTGTTTAAATATTCATTTAGTTGCCTGTATATATAGGAACTGAAGTAGTGGGAGTCTAACTTGGTGAGCGAGTCTTATTACATGGAAACACATACAAAGACCATTCTCCCCAACTATTTGACTTGGGAATGTTCGAGCTGGGGTCCTGAACCTTTGATCCCTGAGACGATTGTGTCACAAACTTTCTATTTATGGCACCCGAGTACCTAACCATTCAATATTGTAGTGTTTAGATCCAAATGAACGGAATCATAAAATTTAATAAAAAATAATAATTGATTTGTGTTCGAGACAAGGACTATGTTCACCTTTTTTGCCCCATTTCCTAAACGGGGAAGGCACAACGAGGGACTAGACAGAGTCGGGTTGTCATCCCTGCTAGCAACAACAATATGCGGCTATGTTAAAGGCATTGGCATTGCCGTTGTCAGTAGGAGGACAAAAAAAAAAAAAATTATACTGTGCTGGTCTTTTTGAAAAAAAATAATTCCACTAGAAAAAAAGAATTTTCATTTAAAAAAAATCCCTTATAAAAATAATTGGGCTTCTGGCCTTCGCCCCTGGTCCACGGGTATGTGGCTAGGTTGATGGTGGTGGTACTAGTGACAAATTTTTTGGGTTGTGATGGTGGTTTTTGGCCACAGGTAGGAAGTGGAGGATTTTTTTGGTGGTTGCAACTACATAACAACTAAGTTGCAATGGTGGCAAGCTGTCCACGATGGCAAAAAATTTTTTTCCCTTTTTCTGTTAGTTTTTTTCTTTCTTCCTTGCTCTAATTCAAAGTTAGGATAATGAAATATTGAGTTTCTAAGAGTTAATTAAACGTTTCCGTTCATTTGGATCCAAACGCTGTTAAGGAGAGTAAGAAATAGAAGGTTTAGGACTCCATCATCACAGATCAAAGGTTTGGGACCCTAACTGGAGTGTCGTCATTTTTACCAATGGTGATTCATATTTTGTCCCCAATGCTGACCAAAGCCAGTGACTAATGGCCAATGAAGATGAAGAGAAGGTGCTTTGAGATAGAGGCACATTTTCTTGAACTACATGCCATGGACTTGGAGTCAATGTCATATAATAAACAAAACATAACGGTTTCCTAGAAATTCATTGCATCCAAATTGAGCACGGCATCTTCATATAACCACGCGGTTGGACATCATTTTCATTACATCATAGAGGATATAAATAAAACAAATATTCAATTTTCTAGTACTTACATCTTTATCGGTCAGTCATGTATGAAATCATGCTACTTATACAGATATATTTAACATATTGATTTACAGATACTGAGTTGACAACATTTCACAAGCTGTTTGTATAAAAAAAATAAGTTAAAACAAATATGTAAAATGTTGCCAACTCAATACCTATAAACCAACATATTAAATACATCTTTATATGTATCATTTTTCGTCATGTATGACATCTCTTGCCAACAAGGAGGCAGTGAACATGAGTAAAGGTGCTCTTAAGTGTACTAGGTCACAGTTTTTTAACGTGTCCATGTGTACTAGTATTCAATATTCCCATCCTTATTGAATTGATACGTGCGATAAATAGTTAAGACCCACTATTTAATTGGAACCTGAGCTTGAATAAATAATATTGACAAGAAACATCGAGTTCCATGCTCATGAGAGTACTAGAAACCTTAAAGTAATTATAAGAAATATTACATATTCTAAGAAGTTGATGATCGCATTAAAGTATTTCAAACACAATTGAACACTGCGCACGCAGTTTAACATCTTGATTATATCAAGGGAGTTAAGAATTAAACAAATATTCAAACTAGAAAACACATAACTAAACTGCCATGACTGTTCGGCCCAAATTTTATAACCGTCATGTGTTACAAAATATCGATCTTTCCATCTAAACAAGCTATAGCTTAATTAGTTTTCTTCTCATCTTCTCTTTGTTCAGCTGCATCTATAGAAGTAGAAGTAGAAGCCTGATCCTCTTCCGCGGTAAAACCAAACTCATTCACACGTTTTCTGTCCACGGGATAGACCCATCTTTGATATAGATATATCAAAAATATAAGATCTGCAAGCCGAAAGAGAAAGGTCATATATATAAACCAAGTCAGGGAATAGAACATTTCAGTAAACCATCTCATTCAGATATCGAAATTTAAGGAATGCCAAATTTTATACTAGAACTCACCGTCGCGGAACACGGAAAGTCGATGTAGTGTTGGCATTTTAATTACAAATGCAAAGAGATCATCGATAATCGTGTTCAGAAACTTGTAGGTCATCTGCCTCCAAGGTAGATGAGCAACAGACTTCAGCTTATAGTTGATGAACAACTGGGGGCACATCATAATAAAACCTACACCAAAGAAAATGAAATATAACTAAATTTCCACGACAATACCTATTATCGATAAGAATATAACGCATCTGATTCTCAAATTGCATGGACTCTGACAAAATACATGATAATCGAATTCTTTGATCCCCAATCAAAAACCTTTTTCTAGCAAGTTATGTTAACTGCCAAGGATGAACTCCGAACACAATCCAAAAGAGTCGATAAAAAAACTTCATATCCATAATCCATGTTTATAAACATTAATATTGCATCTTAATGATGATAAACAGAAAGAGAGGGCAGTAACATAAATAGTGAATGTGATGCTTACCAAACATATAAACGCAGCTGGTAAGGGATGAGAGAATAAAAGAATACCAACTCTTGTGGCGTTCGTACTTCAAGGAGTACAGAGAGAAACAGGCAACAAGAAAGAAGAGTATATACGAAAGATATTTCATAGCAAGATCATCGTATTCCTTTGTCTTGTTTTTAGCATATGACTCCCGGTCCCGGAACCTCAACATTGGTATCTTACCAGACCTGTCAATCTGGAAGAGACAATATTGTGAACCCATAAACAAACGAAATTAGATTCTTAATATATACCATATAATAGTCTCATTAGATGCCGTAAGAAAAAGGAACTGTCTCAACACAGAATTGCTCAATTTTTCCGAAGTTTCAGACTAGAAAGTCAAGATGAAACTTCAATTCACAATTGAAAGTTTTACCTCAATATGCATGGCTTTTCCTATTTTCCAGAACTCAATACAACAACCAACACCAGAACTTGCAAGTATCATCCACGAAGTCTCATTGTCAAGCAGGTAGAGGAAGACAACGAGCTGACATATAAAGTTCACAATAACGGACTTTGCAGAGAGTCCTTCCATGGACTTATTTTTATAGTAAAAAATGTTCATTGTAAACATGAAAAAGTGTTCAAGTCACTACCATTCTTGAAAGCCAAGAAGTCGAACACAGAATGTAGGAGTGAAACCACCATGGTAATGGCCAGAAGGTATGGATTTCCTTCTAGGAAAACTCTCTGAAAATTATCAAAACATTTAGAAAACCACCACGTATTTCAATCACATATCATTTTAGTTCTGATATTTTCATATATTTTTTTGCTTTTGAAAAAGTACTTCAAATTTTAGTTTTACATTTACATTCCACGAGCTTAAAATAAATCTGAAAATTTTCAATATCAAACGAACTACTACAGCAGACAAAAATAATGAATATTCACTCTTAAACATTCCTCCAGCTAAACTTCTAAGCACGTCAAGTTCCTCGGAGAAGAAAGTTAAAAAAAAAAAAATTGCAAGTCAAGATGAACATAATGGGTACAATAAGAGATGATATTAGTACCTTGAGTTCATCAGCTTCACCTTCAAGCATGCTGCCATAGTTCCGGTGAATTTGGAATGATTGATCAATCTGCAGGAATAGTTGCCACTTGGTCATGCTTATGGGACCCACCTCTAAGTGCAGTGGCAACTCATTCACTGTTTCATTTAACGGTATTAACTTATCCCTAAGCAACCAAAACTCGTTGCAGAAGACTGTTGGATAGTAGTTTCCCGTGCCGGGCTCAATATTCAAGACTTAGAATTCAAGTCAAGGAATGGAACGTCATAAAGTTTTTGTCACCCTACTGTGAGATAATTGAATTGGATCAACTACCACTAAGTACATTGAAAAACTAAAAATACAACTCTTGACAAACAATTTTTGCATGGAAAAGTGTTGAGGATACCTCTTGCTACTCAGTTAAAGAGGCACCAACAGAAACAAAAATCGTAACATTAGCAAAAGGCTGGGAATTGCTATCACAGAAAAATGCAAAACTTAGAGCTGAACAATCATGAATGGAAAACAACAAAGTAATCAAAACTTGTGAAACCACTGGAGAGGGGGCAAACCATGTATTCAATCAAAATACAGAGGCATGCAACAAATTTGGAAACTGAATCATAACTTACAATCTTGAATAGATGTGAATACTATACACAAAGAAATATACAGAGAATTATGCTTTCTGCATCTTCAAGCATCATAGAATTTAATCAATCCAAAGAAAAAATTAAAACTAATGGTGTAAACATGAGACAATCATTAATAATCATCAAACAATTTGAAGAAGAAAGTTAATGCTTCCTAATCCTAATAGATTTACTAAATACGAACATAGGAAGTGTAGTATGTACACCACGTAAGTACCAGCCACAGAATTTGAGGGGTAAAAGAAAGCAAAAGGCAAACCTGAATAATCAAAATGGAGTCAAAATGGATTTACGCAACAAAGAGGCTGGTTTCCAACTCAACCATCTTATTCTGTTATTTCACATTTACAAGGTAGTCTTCAGCAGACTTTACTCTGCTTTATGTGAGATCTAACATAGTCCAGAGTGTTGGAATCTACTCTACTATCTACAAATCCTAGAGCAACTCAGCTTCACCCTGACATTAGTTTGTCATTCTAGATTAAGGATCAAAAATGGAGTAGGCAGTTTCAGCAAATATGAAATATCTATTTACCTTTGATCCAAAAGAAACAAGATAAATGACCTTGTCGACTGGATGCATCAAATGCTTCTCTTTTCTTTCCAAATTTTAATGCGGTCCAAACTGGAGCTAAATATGAAGTTTTTAATAAAAATATAAAATACTCTGAAACATAGTTGGTCAAATACAGGTGCATCAAGTTTTCTATGATACAAAACCTAAAGCTCCACTACTCAACTAACCCCGCGATCAGATTGAATAAAAAAAAATTGTACAAATGCAAACGGTACCATGAAGTAATTCAAAAAGGGTCATTCACTGGTAATTTCGAAAGATATACATCAAAAGTATTTGTTATAGTGCTAATTTAAGCTATTAGGAAAAAAGTCAATCAAACACAAGCAATCATTCCATAGAGATCAAGTTCTGTTTACTAAAGCTGAACTTTATGTCACAGAAGATATTGTAGACATGTAATGTACGGGTTTGCTGTCAACTAACAATACAATATATCAGAACCAAATTGGTCAATCGCGTCAAAGTGCAAAGTTTACTTTCTCAATACGCAAACAAGCAGCCAAAATACATGGAGAAGGTGCAGCAAGAATAACAAAAGTTAATGAAGTGCAAAAGAAAGTCCATAGAAAAACCAATGAATGTAAAGTGAAGATGATAGTTCAAGGATACAAGGCGCTATATTTGGTGGAACCGCATTTTGGGAATATCTGCAGAAATACACAAAAATTGGTGCATCAGTATAAATGCATCTCATCAACCAGATTTCAGTGAAAGACCTCAACAAAGAAAACCCATAACACAAACATTAACAACTTCTTTGCATCATAATGAAAGTCATGAATATATGGCACAATCCACAAATACAAAAGACTGCAGTGCATACTCCACGTGAAATCAACCTGAGAAGCCCTTCAGTATCTATAATCATATGTGAAAATGCATTTTTGCAGCTTGTTCTTTCATTTTTTACAGTGGCACTTAGCGCTACCATTTAACTAGAGATGGAAGCAAGTAAATGCTACACCACCTCCTACTGATGGTTTACACTCATCCACATTCTGCTTTACTACTACTTTCAGTTGTCTTTTACAAGTGGAAGAACATACATAATTTGTCTTGCATGCTGCCTTGAATGTTATTTGTTCTAACATCATTTTTTTAGGGGTTTATTTTATTTATTCCATTGATAATTACTTCCAAGCAACAGATCCACCTCAATTTGGAAAAGAAAAACGATACTGAAGCAGCATATTTCCAGGAAAGAGAAAACTTAATTTGAAGACTGTATGCATTCTCTTCACTGACTGTTCTTCAGTAGCTCATTTGACCAAGATAGCTAGACTAGTAAGTTTATCATTTCAGAGCATGAAAACTTCAAAAATATCATCATGAAAAATTCTTGAAGGAAATCAACCGTCACGATAAATTCTTCAGAATTTCATAATCCAAAAGAGCCTACTTCTTGCTGAGGTGCAGTAAAACTAAAATTAGAATTGCAACCAACGATAATGCATATATGAATTAAAAAGGATTTTTTAAGTGTTAGTTCATCTTTACGGGGAAAGTATTTAAACAAGGATTTTTAAAGTATTAATTCATCTTTTCGGGGAAAGTATTTAAACAAGAGTGCTAATGGCAACAAAACTACTGCTAGTACAATGACATATTTAAACAAGAGTGCTAATGGCAACAAAACTACTGCTAGTACAATGACATTCTCAAAAAAAATTCCAAAAACAATCTTTTACAGAAAATTTACCCCGTGAAATCATCAACCAAATTGATCGTAATATTTGGTTTCCAATATGATATCCATTCAACTGGTCCGCCTTCTCTGTTTTCAACTTGATCATCTTCAGTTACCTAAAGCAACAGACTAAATTCTTCAACAAAGCCATATATTTCTACACAAAACAGACAAAAAGAACACGCACAAGAAAATCTTAACATCATATTCAAGTTAATAACTTCATCTATAGCTCAAAATGAAAATTAAGCAAGGATGATAACCAAACGGCTTAGGAGGTTGAGTAGAAATCAGCAAACAAGCACTACATTGAGTACCTCAGAGACATTTTCATCACCATGAGAGTCTTCTGAATTCCCCAACAGACTCTTCCTTTTGTCAGCTTTTGACTTAGGAAAATAGATTACAACAGCTAAAATAAAATGCAAGGACAAAATCTTGTTAGAGTTACATTGCAGCATCTCCACATTTTAGCGAAGAGAGAGAAATAGTTAATCAGTTAATATGATCTTACGGTGGGTTCGCCCAAAGGCAGTGAATGGCTGGTACTCAGGATCATTGGGATCTGCTGGGTAACCAGAACGTGCAAAGAAAACATGAGCATAAAGACTCCCATTGTGCTTTAAAGCCTGAGAGGTAAATCACAAGTAATATAGTTCTCCACTTTTGGTAAATAAATTCTTGTATTTAACATCTTTGATGAACAATGAATAAAAGAAAGTCAACACGAGTCACGAGCATTGATAACTTCTAGGAGTATTTGATGGAATAGACATCCAGAAGTTTGATTATGAGCAGTTGTGTAAAAAAATACATCACTATTACGTGTCCATAATTGATACCTCGGAAGGATAGTACTTCAACGATATAGACCTGGTACTGTCTGGACCCCAAATGGCATAAGGTATATTTGTCTCATGCCAAAAAAGTGATCCTTCACTGCCAAAATCATTAAAACGTTCCTGCTCTGAAAGGTACAACCACATATCCTGAAAATAAATATACAGAGATTTCAAGTTGTAGGGCACACAATGAGGAAAAAATCAGAGAGATGGTCATTTTTTGGCCAAAAAGTGAAATTATGTGGAGTTTAGAAGTTAAAGCCACAATCTTTGATACAGAAAGAGTTCTATTCGATTTATAAGGAATCTGTACTCAAACCAACATACAGGATTTGAAGACGCTGTTAGTTAATAGAACAGGAGATGGTAAGCTCACGGATCAGGTAGCCATGAGAGGGAATGCAACACAATTTTCCCTTCTAAGAAGATCGGCTTTAAAGATAGTTGCTTGTGTTTTTCTCTTATAAATGGGCCACAGCAACTTTTTAGACATCATTAAAACAAGTTCAGAACGCATATATGTTGTTTATGATTCTCTCTTATAAATGGGCCACAGCAAGTTTTTAGACAACATTAAAACAAGTTCAGAACACATATACCAAAAATGCCTAAGAAAATAGTGTTGAAAGAAACCGTACACATTGAATATCATGTTTTTGGAAATAATATCATGTTTTTCGACATCATTATATTAGATGCATTTCAGTGACTTCGAGAACAAGTCATTCAGCCAAGACGAGGAACCAAAAAGTCTATCGAAAAAGATGAGTTGGAAAAAGAGCAATTCTTACATTTCCAAATTAACCCATTAGAAGAAATTAGCATTTGAATTGAAGGAACTCAAAATAAAATCGCTGGTCATAGACTTCTAGGAAAGAGTAGAACAAGGGACCTCGGCAATTTGACTAAAGCAATTCTTACATTTCCAAATTAACCCATTAGAAGAAATTAGCATTTGAATTGAAGGAACTCAAAATAAAATCGCTGGTCATAGACTTCTAGGAAAGAGTAGAACAAGGGACCTCGGCAATTTGACTAAAGCAATTCTTACATTTCCAAATTAACCCATTAGAAGAAATTAGCATTTGAATTGAAGGAACTCAAAATAAAATCGCTGGTCATAGACTTCTAGGAAAGAGTAGAACAAGGGACCTCGGCAATTTGACTAAAGCAATTCTTACATTTCCAAATTAACCCATTAGAAGAAATTAGCATTTGAATTGAAGGAACTCAAAATAAAATCGCTGGTCATAGACTTCTAGGAAAGAGTAGAACAAGGGACCTCGGCAATTTGACTAAAACTTCCTCTTTTATACCAGTTTAGTGAAAGATCCAAGATGAAAGATTTAGTTAGAATCCATTCAGTTAGCATAACGCTTTTCAGACCCCCTCTCGTCTAGACTCTTCAAGTGTTTTCAACAATTTGGTTGCAAAATTTATCTCTTCAGATAACCAAACATCAATAAAAACTACAAAAGATTCCACCAGCTAAACTGTTAGATAGATATTTCCTAATTGTTAACAATCCCACTACTCCAAACTCTTCAAAGCAAGCCCTTTTCACCAGTTTAAACTTTAGCAAGATTCAACTTTATTATACAAATCAATATATTCAAAAACTACGAACAATTTGATATAACGCTATCATGTGTTTAAGAAAACTTCTAAAGATCCCAGTTCATCACAATTTCGAAATCAAGATTTTCAACGTTTTGATTGAAAATTCATCTTTTGAACAACTCCTCTTCTCAAGTTCCTCAAAATTAAGTGTTCTGAACAATCACATTGCAAATTTGTCTTTTATCAATGACACCACCTCACTGAAACTTTAAAAGATCAGAACATGTTGAATTATTAGATTGAGATCCCATTTGTCAGGCAGCACCAACACTTTAAAATCAAGTCTTTTGACAATATCATGAACAGTGTACTCTCGACGATCACTTATATTTTATAATTTAAAAATCTTAAGAGTCTGTTGAGAAGTTCTCTTTGTTAAACTACTGTGAGCCTTGTACTCATCAAAATCAAGTCTTCTCAAGAATTTTACTTCTTTGAGCAATCCCATTTAAATAAGACACTTCCTGAATTCAAGATATCCTGAAAAGCTTGATAACAAATTCTACTTTTCTATACAGCCCCACTTCACTGAACTCTTAAAAATTGAAACTTTCAATTATTTGATGTAAAAAATCCTTCACAAAATACAGAAACTTAAACAAGTGAATGGCAAGAAAAAAAAAACCCTATCAATTGATAATTACAACTCATCTAGCATGTTTTTGTGTATCTTATCGTATGCATACACATAACTTTGGGTATACAGTGCGTGTTTATTTATTAGAGTCGGGATATGCACTTACGTGTACAAATCATAAGTCTGTATACATATATACCCTCGTATATGATTATATACGTTAACACTATATAATACAAAATTTCAGGGAGGGCTAGAGACGGACCAAAGGTTCTCCCTTGTGGAAGAGATTGGAGATCTGATTAGAGGTTTGAGTAGGGGTTTTCTTAGGTCCAAAGAATTTGGATGCGAAGTACCAAAACACTGCCACTCTTATAATTCCCGTCAACATCTGTCCAACACCCGGCTGCTGCTGCTGCCTTCCTCCTCCACCACCACCACCACCACCGTCACCACCATCACCTTCTATCGCCGGCGGTGCCATCCCTTTTCCTTCTTTCTTATAAGAGCAACAAATTGTTGCGAAACGTGCTTATTTGAATCTAACGCCTCGCCATCGAAGGAATAGGAGTCGTGAGAGAGTAGCCGAATTGGAGTGGGTTGAGCGAATTGGACACTGATACTTATAGAATAGGGAAAAGGCTTAATAGCAGAATACCCCTATCTATTATTCAAGTCGTCGAAAATCTCCCTATCTTTCAACAATAGCACAAAACGTCCCTATTTGAAATATTTTGTACGAAATACTCCCACACATTGAATTTGCCAAAAGGGTCTCAGTCATATTCATTTTCTCAATAAAAGATTGAAAATGACAAATATATCCTCATTTTCAAATAAAACAAAAAGAAACGAAAAAATAAAGTATTAATTGTAATCATAGTCCAAAACATTTTATTGATATCATCCACAATCTCAAACTTTAAAATTTTATATTCTTCCCCAATCCTACCCTACCCTCGAAACTTCGCGCTTGTTTGGCCACCATTATTCCACATTATAATGAAAAAGAATAGTAATTTTTTGAAAAATATGTTGTTAAGAAATAAAGAAAAAAATTTAAATTTACGTGTAATATGATTTTATTTCAAAATGTGTAGTTGATAAGAAGAGATAGAAAAATAAATTATAATTTGATGGGGGCTAACGGATGCTTCATCTTCTTCCCCATATCACCCACTCCACCCCAAAAAACTTCAACTTTAAAATTACGGAGGAAGTACGCTGGAAAAGCTTGAGGAAGCTGTAATCAGATATCTGAACAAAGTTAGGTATATACATATCAACCCTGAAACAAATCTCAATAAGACGTTGCACGCCGTAGTCACCACCCACAACGTCAATAGAAATTTGTTGGATTTCACTTCCTTCCCTTCCATTACACCTTCCACAACATTCTCGTGATTCAAAGAGGCTACTTCTGTATCCATTACTTCAGATTAATCAAAATAATTGGTTTACTTTTAATATGGGCTTTAAGAATTTTGAATGTTGTTGGCGTTTACGATATGAAGGATGACATGAATATACTTATATATACATAAATACACATACATGTCGAAATATGGAAACATATATAAATTTAAAGAGAGAAGAAGAGGGTTTTTTTTTCTTATTCTCTTTGGGGAAACTCGTCTTTCTGTCTCTATAAAATTTCAGCTGGAGATGATGATTGTCTAGAAATATCATTGTCTATTTATTGGAAGATTTTCCAGAGATTGTTTAGTGTTTAGACATCTGATTACAGGTTCCTCGAGCCTTTCCAGTGTACTTCGTCTATAATTTTAAAGCTGAAGTTTTTAGAGAAGGGGAGGAGTGGAGTGGGGAAGAAAATAAAAATTTTAAAATTTTGGGATTGTGGATGATGTAAATAAAAAGTTTGCAACTATGATTGCAATTTGCTCACCTCATGTCTAATAGATGGGAGGGTTTTGACCTTTTAATTTTTTTCCATTTCCCCCCTTTTTATTGGAACTAGTAGTAAATGTGTGCTTTGCACGTCTTATATACTAAATGAATGATATGCATAATATTATTTAAGTACTAATACTATTTTTTCAAATTTGTTGAGGTAATTAATACTATTAAAGGAAAAATTAAAATTATTAAAAATAATAAATATATGAATAAAACTTTTATGAAATTGTGTATATAGTGCATGTTTGAGCCCCATTTTTTTTATACTAAGAATGCATTTTGAAATAGTAGATTGATGGAGAATTTGAGGTTAAAAAATAAGAAAAAAATTTGGGTTACGTGTAATATTATTTTAGAGGGAAAAATATATTTTGAAAATAATGGGATCAAACAAGACCATAATGTGAAAATGTTGGATAAAATGAAATATAATATCATGATTACAATAATACTTCTTTGTATACAATATTTTTTGTCAACATCCCTCGACTTTTCATCTTTTTTATTTGTAGTTCATATAATTACAAATATGCAAACAATATAAAAATATTCATACTTATACAAATTATTGGAAGTTTGGAACACATAATATTTCAAATGATGACACAAAAAATACACCAAAGTGAATAATATGGATCCAACCACGAACGAATAATCAAACTGTATATCAAAAAATAAAATTTATTGAAAAGAATAATTTAATAGATGCAAACACTAATTTTTACATCACTGAAAAAAATTACCGTGGAAAAGAGTTTTGACGTGATATGAATATAAATATAAAATTTGGAGAATGATAATAATGTTGAGGCATAGTAATTCAAAAATTAAAATACAAAAAAAAAATGAATTTTTTTTCGACAAATAGATAAGAAGAAAAGAAAATAAACCTAAAGATTATGCAATTTGCTTAATGAAAATTTGGAATCTTGATTTTTTTGATTCCACATAAAATATAAAAAAGGGAGAATCAAATACAAAATGAAATTTTAAAAAAAATGGCATAGCTTGAGGATGAATAACCAAAAATATATTATATGCATTAAGTAAGTGGATTACCATCAGTTCTTATGATTATAAGAGTAAATAATAAATATAACATATTAATGCAAGATTTCAATTTTTTTTATTATTATCATTATTTTTTATTTGTAAACCAAATGAGGGTATATTGGGTATATAGGTAAATATGTAAGGGTAAAACTGGTGCTTAAAGGTTTATCGTCAATCTCCCTTTTAATGTATTGTAGATTTAATGATAGGATGGACGGAGGCTGACAAAATATAGATGTTTTGTGCTATTTTCAAAAGGTAGGAAATTTTCGACAATTTGAATAATAGATGGGAGGTATTGTGCTATTAAGCCTAGGGAAAAATAAAGAAGAAAAACCTTTTGGGGAAATTCTATTTGGGATCCCTTCACATTTTAAATGAAGCACTTAGGTCCCCATATTTTAACTTTATGGAACTTGGATCCCTACTCGACGAAAACTAACAACGGTTAAAAATAAAAAGTCATATTCTATATCAAAATCTCTATTATAACCTTATCTTGGTTCCAAAAAAATGATAGATTAAAGAAAAAATACGATGAGAAAATAAAAAGAAAATTAACACTAGACTCCACTCTCATAATACACTTTGGAATTTTAACCTTTGACCAGAATAATATTTTGAAAATAAATATTTTAAATTATAATTTATAAACTACCTGATATACTCTTATGGGTTAATTTCACAAACGGTAACTGAAATTACCTAAAAATCACAAAATGGTCACTGAACTTTAACACTTGTAGAAACGGTCACTAAAGTTTAAATTTCTTACACAAATAGTCACTGAATTTTCAATTTTTTTGGGCGAGTTCGCGGCAATTTTCCGGCTACTTCCGACCACTAAGACCATTGATTTCAGATACTGTTGGAAAGCTCACAATGTCATCTTCAATTACCATGAAAATCTCCACATAACTCCAAGGGATTCGGCTAGAATAAACCCACGAAGTCAGCTACCAAAAATTCTAAAAAATCTGCCCAGTTTGGGTAGCTGATTTCGTGGGTTTATTTCAGTCGAATCCGTTAGATTTATGGAGAGATTTTTCGTGGTAATTGAAGATGATATTGTGGGCTTTCCAATGGTATTNGCGCGAACAAACCCGGAAGTTAGCTACCAAAAACTCTAAAAATCTGTCCAGTTTGGGTAGCGGGCTTCGTAGGTTTATTTCGGCCGAATCCGTTAGAGTGATGGGGAGATTTTTCGTGGTAATTGAAGATGATATTGTGGGCTTTCCAATGGTATTGGAAATCGGCAGTATTGGTGGTCGGAAGTTGCCAGAAAATCACCGCAAAACTCGCTCAAAAAATTTGAAAATTCAATGACCGTGTGAGGAAAAAATTTAAACTTCGGTGACCGTTTCTGTAAGTTTTAAACTCCAATGACCGTTTTAAGATTTTTACATAACTTCAGTGACCGTTTGTTAAATTAATCCATACTCTTATTCAATTTCACCAAAATCCCAATTCCTTCTCTGCTCAAATCGATTAAATTTAAAACCCTAAATTGAATCTCTTTTTCATCTTTTTGACTTCATCAACAAATCCTTCTTCTTCTTCTTCTTCTTCTTCTTCTCTATTCACGACTTCTTATCCCCAACCTGGTTCTTCTCATATGGTTACGAGATTGAGCTACTGAACCTTCTTTAAATGACTCCTCTTCCACTTCTTTTACACCATTGACATTATTTTGTTCATTTTTTAATGATCCAAAACATGGAAAACAACCCATCTCGAATCAAAACAATGAAACCCAAAATTATGAATCTATCAATACCTATCTATATGTTCATATAAATATTTTTCACCACCATGTTTTTTCAACTTTTTCCGACAGCCCATCTCATAAAAATCATAATTTTGAATTTCCTTTGTCTGTGAATCCAATTAGCTCAACGGCAGATCAACGCACTGATAATTTTGAGCCAAAAGAAGGTAAGTGAATCCATAAAAATCTAAGAGAAAGGAAAAAATTGCATTGAAATATTAATTACGGAAAATTATATTTATGAAGCCTGTAATTGTATGAATGTCTGCTTGCTTTTATACGTGGAAAGAAAGAATTGTGAGTGGTAAAAGCCAAAAAAAGGAGATTTATCTTTTTGGTAATTTCAATTGTGGTAATTTGGTCAAATAGCCTATTTCATAATACAGTTTGGGATTTTAAAGAAATTTTTTCTCATTCATTTTTTCCCCTTTCTTCGGGTAATCATCTGATCTTACTTTAATCCTATTGGAGTTTAATTTGCGACTCCATTTGTAAGATGAATTGCTTAAAATGTGAATCAATACATTTGTATTTGGGTTGCTCTTGTTCTTTCTTAACCTTTAACAACCTACTATTATCATGCTTTCGAACAGAGCTAGAATTTTTGAATTATATGTAAAAAAAATTGTGTTAAAAAGCAATGGAAAGTTTATGAAGGTGATTCCTAGAATGATGAAGGAAAGTTTGTTGTTCGGGAAAAATTATCCACATAAGTAGTTTGATTGGCGTCGACATATAGATGTTCCGCAACAAAACAAGGCGTAAATAATCCATATTTAACATTCTTTATATTTTCATTGATTTGATACTACATATGTTATATTTATTATTGCAAATATCTTTGTAGGGGAGATTGCAAAATATATACTATCAAGTTTATAGAATTGCACAATATATACTATCAAGTTTATAGAATTTTTGTAGACTGGATTAGACGTGAAACTTATATCTGATGATATGATTGAATGTTGGAAGAAAAAACTAGCTGCTGGAATTTTTGCTATGCATTTCGATCCATAATTGTTTTCTTTGTATATTTTTCAATTTTATGTTGTTGGAGGCTATAAGACTTAGATGCTAATTTTGTCTAGTTAGTATTGGTTTTTGTGATTTATTAGGGATGATTGATTATGGAACATGTGTATGGATGTTGATTAGTGTTGCTATGTTTTTCATTGTATTAATGTTTTATTCAAACATTGAAATAGTCAGTGTTGAAACGGAGTTACAATTTTTATGACAGCTTATATATTTATGCGATGGAAAAACAGATTGTATTATTAACTATACAAATTCGCTCAGTCTAGAAAACTGCAATTATACATTTAAAACGACAACATGTCGTTTTGGGTCACGAGGTCTCGATTTCACTACGAAATAAGTTTTGGAATATGATAGACGATTGTCTGCACTGAATGGGCGAAAATGATGCGAAATGAACACTGAATTAGAAAAATGGCAGTCATGAGATTAAAACGTTCATGTGCCATTTTAGGTGGTGGGTCGATTTCAGTAGGAGACGTGCTATGTTTTGTATACCCTAAACGATAGTCATACTTGTAAAATTATATTATGTCGTTTTGGGTAACAGGATCTCGATTTCACTTATACATATTGAATGATCACACGTGTTGTGTTTTTGTATACTCTACCCCCTAAATGGTACCCTTACGTGTAAAATGACAACATGCCATTTTAGGTCAAGGGGTTTCAAATTCACTCCAAAATTAGTAAAGTAGTATTTTGAACATCATATAAGAATTGTACATGTTGAATAATTATATGTTTTTTTGTTTTGTAAACCCTATACTCTAAAACCTAAATCTTATACCCTAAAACCTAAACACTAAACGGTAATCCTTCGTTTAAAAAGATCAGATATCATTTGGGGTCACGGGGTATCGATTTCACTTCAAAACTAGTAAAATACTATTTGAAATATCATACATGACTCGTACACATTGAATGATTGCACATGCTATGTTTTGAATAACATACTTGCTACTTAAGTTTTTCTTTATTGTCAAGTGCAGTGTAGTTTACTACTAGATTATTGAGTGACTCATTATAGTTTGAACAAATGTGTCAACCGTAATGTCAAAATATAGTTAAAACTTTTATCCTTAAAAATTCATGTGGTTACGAGTATGAATGAACTGAAACGAACACTAAATGAGTAGAAACGTCAGCCGTACATTTAAAATGATCAGATGCCGTTTTGGGTCACATGATCTTGATTTTACTCAAAAACTAGTCTATCATAGTTTGAATCATCTTAGAAGACTTGTACACGTTGAATTAGCTAATTTGTTGAGTATTTTATCTTATAATTGGAATATAATGAAATGTGTATTACTTATCTTTATTCGTAGTGAAGTAGAGTGTAAGTTAGTTACAGAACAATAGTGTTGGTCACTATCGGATGAACATCTTAAAAAACTTATGTAAGTTAAACAAACTAATTTTTTGAGTAACTTATTTATAATTGAAATATAATGGAATTTAGGATACTTACATTCATTCATAGTGAAGACTGGTATAGTTTACTCACTGAATAATGTTCTTGATCACTATCAGGTGAACATTTTTTTATCGATCTTGAAAGTTTAATGTTGTTTATCAATTTTACTCTACATATAGTGAAAATTTCTCTACTTTCATTTTCATGTGGATATAAAAGAATATAAAGTAAAACAAACACAAAATTAGTTAAAACATCATCAAATAGTTTATAGTTTATAACGATAGCATGTCATTTCGGTTACGAACTCTGAATTTCACTCGAAATATAGTTAAAAGATGTTTTTCATTAATTTTCATGTGAATACGAAGGAATATAAAGTGAAACGAATACAAAATTTGTTAAAACGACACTTAGCTGTTTAAAAAGGTGTGTTGAACAACTACATTTTTTCTGTTTTGGAAACCATATACCTTAAAACCTAAATCCTAAACGAAAACCCTCTGTTTAAAATGATAAGATGTCATTTGGGGTCACGGGATATCAATTTCACTCCGAAATTAGCAAAATATGCTTTAAAACAGCATGCATAACTCGTACACATTGAACGACTACATGTGCTATGTTTTATATCCATACTTGCTACTTACTTTTTTCTTTGTTGTCAAGTGTAGTGTAGTTTATTACCAGACTTTGAAGTGACTTATTATAATTTGAACAAATGTGTCGACCGCATGTAAAATATAGTTAAAACTTTCACTTCGAAACTTTCACGTGGTAATATACGTTAATGAATCGAAACGAATACTAAATGAGTAGAAACGTCGGACATACGTTTAAAACGATCATATACCTTTTTGTTTGAACAAACAGTGCTATTGTTATAGTTATCAAAAACCTGATCAAAATAGCTAACATAATTTATCAAAAACCATCACAATTTCTAGATTAAATTCAACAATTAACATTCATTCATTCATCCATAACAAACGTGAATGAATATAAACAAATATTAAATGGGTAGAAACATCAGGCATACATTTAAAACGATCAGATGTCGTTTTAGGTCACAAGGTCTTGATTTCACTCAAAAACAAATCTATCATAGTTTGAAACATTTTAGAAGACTTGTACATGTTGGATTAGCTTATTTGTTGAGTACTTAAAGTGAAGCAAACACTAAATTAATTAAAACGTTATCAAATCGTTTATAACGATAGTATGTCATTTCGATTATGAACTCAAAATTCCACTCCACATATAGTTAAAACATGTTTTTCATTAATTTTTATGTGGATACAAAGGAACATAAAGTGAAACGAATACAAAATTTGTTAAAACGGTACTTAATTGTTTAAAAAGGGAGCATGCCATTTTATCGTTGGTTTTAAATTGGACATGAAAAGTGAGAATGAAAGTGGGAATTCATATTATGGGATTTTGGTTTGAAATTTGACATTTTAGACATTCAAGTGAATGGTATTTATGACTTTTAATACATGATAAAACACACTAAATGTTATTTTATCAAACATTATTGACTATATGCTATTTTACCA
>CAIGRN010013290.1:0-33391 GCA_903798345.1 Fraxinus anomala
TCTGCACAATTTTTTTTTTTTTTTTGGGAGGGGTTGTGGTTGTGGAGCGGTCGTGATCGTGGTGACAGTAGAGGAGGTGGAGGAGAAGGTGGGGGTGGAGGGTGGGGGAGTGTTTGTGACCAATTATTAGGTTGATATTAACCAATAAATTAGTTAATATATGACCAATAAATAATTTGTGACCAATTATTTGATAGATTGTGGCTAATAAATTGATTAATTTGTAATCAATAAATAATATGTGGCTCACAATTTATTAAGTTCTGATCGAGAAATTACTTGTGACCAATTCATTTGATAATATGTCACTGTTAAATAAGTTGTAACTTATAAAATTTGTAATTTTGTAATCGATAAATAAATTATGATTTGAAATTTTTTTTATCGGTGATAGAAAAATTTGCGACTTATAAATTTTTTGATCTGTAACCTAGAAATAATTTGGGACCTATAAAATTTTTGATTTATGAATCAAAAATAATTTGTTCTGTGACCAATTAATTCAATAATTGTGACATTAATATATTTAATTAATGAAAAATATTTTTAATTAATTATTTCATAAATAAAATGTAGTTAATATCTAATTTTTGGAATTTTAAAATTTGTTTCATAGTTTTGAAATAAGTAATTATGAAATTTTCCCTTAATTTATTTGGACCAAAATTAATTAATAAGTATTCATCTTTATGTGTCATTAAACAAAAGGCTTATTTTATTATACACATACATAATCAGATTAAATTTCTATAGTTTAGATAAGTACTTTTGCTGCATGCCTAAGAAAGCAATAAATCATTCATAAAAAGTCGTTTCAGGATTGAATTGTCCAGTTGTATAACTATGCAGCTAGACTTCTACTTGGGTGCTAAGGTTCAAGTAAACTTGGTTTAAAAATAAAAAAAAGGCAATTTAGAGAACACGAACTTGTTTACTTAGAAACATTTAGGACAAATCAACTTGACCCAATTGGACAAAGGTATTTGAGATCGAGTAGGTTTGTCCATTTACTACGTTGAACAATATAATCTAACTTTCGTCGAGTACAGACTCTATAGGTTGAATCGGTTTGTTTGTTGAAAAAGCCAACTTGGCTGCACTCAATTAGAACTATTAGGATTTTAAGCAAAAAAAATTGAACAGTGCAACTGAATTTATAGTTCAATTATAGAAATTACTATCAAGTTACGTGTACATAATTTATATAATTCATATTATTTTACAATCTGAGCAATGAGGTGAGAGTTAACCAAGAGGCCTTCGGAACAATTCAAGTACTTATTCTTGCATCCCTTCATTATTTGTTGTAACTATCTACTTTGAAAATTATACAAAATGTAACACGAAGTTCTTTGTGGAAATAAGTGCACGTTTCAAGAATACTCTTTTAACTTTAATTATAATTGATATTTGCCAATGCAAACTCTCGTGATCGTAATGTCTCCAAATGTAATATCATCTTCAAGTTTAGCTAAGACTCGATTATAAATCATCTTTGAGGTTAGTTAAGACTCTGTTCATAAATTTATGAATCTTAACACCCCGGTTGTTATCTAGTATAAAGGAAATCCACTAGAAAAATAAAATTACAGCTTTTAGCTATGAAAGATTACGGTTTGACTTTTCCTCCCACAAGGACTAAAAGCCCTAAAAGGGGAAACTTTGGTTTCTTTTAAAAGTTAATTCTCTAAAGAAGGGAATCGGAGCCAAATTATGTGTATACAATTTGTTCTATTTTACACTTTAATTTATATAAACTTATTAATCACACACGATCTTCATAAGAGAATATCTAACGATAGCTTTTCTATACGTAACATAGATATAAAATATATAATGTTAATATTTATTTTGAACAACTTATAAAAATTATATTTCGTCGGTGTCAATTCATAATTTCATATGTATCATATATATAACTTTGATTGCAAATTGAAAAGTTTTCGGCTCGCTTAGAGCTAGTCGCCAGCATCGAACTTGGATGATCCTGAATGATGACCCTCAAAATAATTAAACCCACCTAAATTGCAGTATCGATTTTCACATATCATTTGTCCCTTGTACGACTTCCTCCTACAAGGGCAAACACACAGCCCTGCACCAGCATATGACCCCAACCATTTTCCAAAATATGACCTCTTTTACAACTTGATCTGTAATCTTTAAGATGACACATATAATCCATAATATTCTATTATTGTTGTATAAGTAGTCTCGTTGAGTAGAAAAAAGTTATTTGACTATTGATATAATCGATTTTTTTTTTTTTGAAAAGACTATTATAAAATTGAACAAAGTAAAGAGAAAGGGAAAAGGAAAATAAAAGGGAGATGAGAGGGAAAAAGGAAAAGAAGAGTATATAATAATGTAAAGAAAAAACAATGAAAGCTTAGCGAGATTGGATGACGAATGAGGAGCAAGGTGCGATAAAGATGTTGGGTTGGGATGGGGGGTTGAAATTAAAAGGGATTGTATGTATATATAATACAAAATTGATCTTCTAAGCACTGGTGCTCAGACGACGTGGCATACTACAATAACTAGTGTAATCAATTTTGTAAGCACTAGAGTTTAAGAGGCAAGTCATGTTATCCATGCATGTGTTATTATGTCACTTGATAGAGATTCCATAAAATTCATTTTCAATTGCATATTTTACCAATAAAATATTTTACACGTGGTTCCATAATTTTTCTAACTTTTAATCACACGATCTCTAAAAAATCACTTCCACAACATATTTTTTTCTTGCTTTTGTTAAAAAATTTGTAACTCATTTGTAAAGAAATAAGCGTGGTTGACGCGAACGTCTATAAAATAAAATAATTACAATAATATTGTACTTGTACATCAATGATTACGTAATGATTTATATACAGATGATGTGTTATTAATAGAATACAAATTTTTTTTGTTTGATTGAAAAAATTCTAATCCAATTATATATCACCACGTCATGTGTATGTAAACAATTATATAAATATATTATGTAGATGTAGTACAACCCAGATAATTATACGCACGTATCACTATTTATCAAAAAACTAACCATCATGAGACTAAGTCGTCTATAAAAATCAATTTTAATAATATTTATCTCGATAAAATAATATTACACGTAATTTGATTTTTCCTACTTTTAATAACAAAATTTTCAAAAAATAACTTTTTACAAAATCTATTATAAAAAAAAAAGCTCACGTTTAAGCCCTTGTTTGAGTTCCGTTATTTGGAAAAAATTGATTTTGAAAAGTGTTTTTTGAAAAATGTGTAATTAAAAAGTAATAAGAATTTCTGGATTTATATGTAATATTAATTTAATGAGAGAATGCGTGATTGATAAAATGAGAGAAAAAAGAGCTAAAATTTAATGGGGTCCAAATATGGGTTAAATGACATAAGAAGTTGATAACACTGTTTGAGTCCAATTTTTTGGTGTATAATACATTTTGAAATGGGTTTTGCTACACGGACAGCTTCAATGACAGGTTAAAAAATGGTCGGACAAATGTCGATATATGATTGGATAGTTAAAAAAAAAAACACACGCATGACTTGTCAACCCACCCTGTTCAATGAGTATTATTCTTTTGGAATAGTATATCGATGAAGAATGTGCAATAACAAATAATTTTTTTTTAATTAAGTGTAATATTGTTTTATTGAAAAATGTATGGTTGAAAAGAAGAGAGAGAAAAATATATTTCGAGAAAAATGATATAAAACTTAAAAAGGATGAACTTTTTATTTCTATTGAAACTATTTATCTATTTTTCCCTTTTTCCGGGTTCCCTGTACAGCAGATATATATATACACAGAAGTCCCCTACTCCAAGTATTTTCTTCTCTATATCTCTATTCATCTCCCTACGCGATCACCTATCGCATACCAAAAACCTCCTGAGGAAACCCTAGAAATTCAGATCTTTCAGATCTTGTATATCTATATTTTTAATCCATACATCAAACCTTCTGTCCCGTTTAAAGCCTTAATCGCTTTTCCAATTTCACAATTCTCCACCGTAAAATTCTCCTCCATTTATTTTTCTTGAAATCCTTGACATCTCCTACTTCAGTTGGTATCGATTTCGATCGGCTTTTGAATCGGTCGATTTATTCATTTTTTATTTTTATTTGGTACGGGAAATGCTTTCATTTGGTTGATTTTCAGGAATGAAGTTGAAGCGTAGGAGGGCACTTGAAGTGGTCAGTGGAATATTTTTTTATGTTCCGATTGTTTATTGATGGGAATTTTAATTGTTAAGAAGTGGGAAATTTTATGGGTTAATTTATTTGTTATTTCTTTATGAAGTTTTGTCATCAAAGTGTTTCTCATGGTTTTGAGTGATCGCGAATTACCATTAGTTGGATTTTTGGAAAATATTTTGTTGACATTTGACTTTTTTTTGTTTAGATCCTTCTCTCAAAATTCTAATATAAGGTATTTTTAGGTTTTCTATACGTTAGGGTTAACATTGATTTCTTTGCTGTTTTACACGTGTCAACTTCATGTCATCTGATAGTTGAGCTTTAAAGTTTTCCGTACCCACTTCTGGTAAAGAGGATAATTGTTATTTCTGATGGAGAGGGAAAGGCTTCTCGTTTGTAATGGGATTTGGCTGCTGATCATGTATTGGCAGTTTGTCTCTTCTTACCTTTGTTTGATTAATGTTTATAAACTATTTATAATTGGTAAAACCATTTATTATCCACACATTTCATGGCACCCAAGTACTATCAACTTATCCACAATTTTTGATCTGCTTCAGCAAGTTTAATACTTTTCCTTGTATTTTATGGCGTGCTTGTTGTCATGTCAGGAGGCTAGTGTTCGCTCAGCATGAATCATCTCGTGAGTTCAGAAATCTAGTTCACGTTGTCTTGAATGGAAAAAAAGATGAGAAAAAGAAGATAGACTATCTATCTTCTTTTCGAGAAAAATACAAGCTTTATTAAAGATATTTTACAGACAATTGAGCCACGATTCAGACTTTTTTTTGTTGAGCTTCTAAACATGTTTTATTAATAATATAAATCCAGGGATATTTCTGAATTTAAGCTGTCATCTAATTTGTAGGACTTCACTAAATAGACTCAGTCGCATCAAGGCACTGTTTTAGCAATTCATTGTAGGTTATAATTCGTTTAGTTCCAGTTAGGAGACATATGGCGAATAGAATTGGGATAGGAGGTCTAACCTCATGTAAAATCTTTCGATTCGGGGAAGGTATAGCTTTCATGGCAATTTTAAGAGATTTCGAGCTGTGTGTGTCTCTTTGGGATTTAGGTTTGATCCATAGATTTCATTTCTTCCCGTTTCTCTCATTTCCTTGAATTTTGTTTTTCCAGGAACTGTTCTTTAGCACCTTAAGTCTTAAATGCCCTTACTTTGCTCTTTCTTGATTTCTAAAAATCAGACCTCCCTAAATCACTGCATGATAGGAGAGCCCCATGGCTTTCATAAAATGGTTGTGCTTCTAATATTCAGATTTAAATATTTCTTTGGAAGTGGGCCCGTGGCCCACTTAAGTTGAATTTTTTTTAGTTACTCTTACTGCAACAAAAATAATAGTTATAGTATCATAATGAAGTGCACTACCCAAGACAAACCAAAGAAAAACTCTTCTATTACAATTCTTACTGCTCCACAGCCGCACTACCAAAACATAGACAGAGACTTTCCCCTGCAAAAAATTCAGCAACACTTGCAGTATCTATAGCGACTTTATAGCTGATTCTCTTCGCTTTTAATTTTAATTTTTTGTTCTCCTCTTCTTTCCCCCTTTTCGTTTATTTCAAATTTTCTCCTTCCATCTATGTATTTAGTAAACTTATCTTTTCTCCTTTCATCCATGTCTTCACCGCACGGCATTACCAGGTTTTTTATCCTTTTCCTCTGTCTTCAGTTTTGTGAGACTCAATTTTATATTCTTTACCATGCATCCATAAATTTATTAGAAAAACATAAGTCAAAACTAATTTTGTGAATAATTGTTGGGTCTTAGTTTGTCATCCACCTATCTATTCTGTTGCATGATTTGTTGCATAGCTTTATTTAAACTGAGAGGGCGCTTTGTTGCGTGGTTCTTTTGTACTATTTTTTAGTTCTTTTGACATTTTTTGGTATGTTGTGAGGCTTATGCCTTGCCTCACATAGGAAAAAGCCTCAGAACCCGATTATGACTTCTTGAATTTTAATTATGGACGGAGAAAAGTTGGTGGAAACTGTGTTTATAAGCCATAAAACTTAGCTAGACACTTAGTGCTTTTAAAGAAAGAAACCGATTAGATTTTTGCGCTTAATGATTTTAGATTGTAGAATATTTCCCCAGTTTATATAAATCACGCCCTGGCATTGTTGATAAAATCTTATTTTCTAATATAATTTCATTGCTGTTGTTTTTTCTCTTTACTTGTTTTCATGTTGAGGCTATGCTATCAGAATCAAAATCCTTGACACTTGGAGATAATAGATCTTTTTTCCGTACTTTTTGCAGCCTCCAAAGATTAAATCCTTCATCAGCAGTGTTACGGCTACCCCACTTGAAAATATAGAAGAACCCTTAAAAACTTTTGTTTGGGAGTTTGACAAGGTGCATTTATAAACTCTGCCTAACTCTTTAATTATGTCATGTGCTTTGATTGATATTGATTTCGTATGGATGCAGGGAGATTTCCATCATTGGGTTGATTTATTTAATCACTTTGATACCTTTTTTGAGAAATACATAAAATCAAGAAAAGATTTGCAACTTGAGGACAACCTTTTGGAATCTGATCCTCCCTTCCCGAGGGATTCTGTTCTTCAGATTCTCCGCGTCATTAGAATAATATTAGAGAACTGCAGCAATAAGCACTTCTACAGCTCATATGAGGTACTTGTCTTTATCTCAATCTCAGCTTTTGTTCAAGGCTTCATATTTCTTGTAAAGAAAACTGATATACTTTTGACGTCAATTGGTATTGTTCCTTCTTTTCTCAGTCTTTGTGCAATTATTGTCCACATATCTGAAAGCAAAGTATTCTTGCATGACCTGGAAATATAAAGATGACCATGATACCTTAGGTGGTAGCGTATAAATAGTTTCTTTATATAGAACTTCTGGTAGTGTTGGGTAAGATATTGCCATGCTGGTTGTGGTGCTGGAAGTTGGGTGACTGGTGGTGTTGGTGGTAGGGCAATGGACACCAAGAGAAGTGAAAACAGGAAGTAAGAACAACTGAAGAGTAAATGATTTTAATTGCAACTTTTGGCTGTAGTGTTGTGAATTTGTGCGTGTGCTTTCTCTTGCTTTGAATCATTGGAGGTCACATGAATGCCATCACTTCCTCATTTTTTGTTCAATATGTTTCATTTTACATGTTACTTATCCAATCTTTTCATATGAATGCAGCATCACTTATCGTCTCTGCTTGCTTCAACTGATGTGGATGTTGTTGGGGCATGCCTGCAGACTTTGGCTGCTTTTTTGAAGAAGACCATTGGAAAGTACATTATAAGAGATGCATTTCTAAATTCAAGATTACTTGCTTTTGCACAGGGTTGGGGGGGAAAAGAAGAAGGTCTTGGATTAATTTCTTGTGTGATACCAAATGAAATTGACCCAATTGCGTACCAGTTGGCTTGCACCCTGCATTTTGAGTTTTATGCAGTGGATGAATCTTCGAGTGACACTATTTCAACAGAACATCCCACCAAAGGCTTACAAATCATACATTTGCCTGACGTTAACACCAGACAAGAGTCTGATCTCGAACTTTTGAATAATTTAGTTGTAGAATATAAAGTTCCTCAAGGTTTGAGATTTTCTCTTTTGACAAGATTGCGATTTGCTAGGGGATTTAGCTCCCTCGCTTCACGGCAACAGTACACATGCATCCGGCTGTACGCCTTTATAGTTCTTGTTCAAGCTTGCGGTGACACTGATGACCTGGTTTCTTTTTTCAACACCGAGCCAGAGTTCGTCAATGAATTGGTTGCCTTGTTGAGCTATGAAGACACAGTTCCTGAAAAAATTCGAATTTTGAGTCTTCTTTCCTTGGTTACCCTTTGTCAAGATAGGTCACGCCAGCCTACTGTATTGACTGCTGTAACATCTGGAGGGCACCGTGGTATTCTATCCAGCCTCATGCAAAAAGTTATCGACTCAGTTGTTAGTAATTCATCAAAGTGGTCTGTTGTTTTTGCCGAGGCTCTGTTATCTCTTGTTACTGTTTTGGTGTCGTCTTCATCTGGTTGCTCAGCTATGCGTGAATCAGGATTTATACCGACTCTTCTTCCTCTACTCAAAGATACTGATCCACAGCACTTGCATTTGGTTAGCACGGCTGTACATGTTCTTGAAGCATTTATGGATTATAGTAATCCAGCCGCTGCGCTTTTCAGAGACTTGGGAGGTTTAGATGATACAATATCACGCTTAAAGGTAGAAGTTTCTCATGTTGACAATGCTTCAAATCCTCAGAGTACTTCTGTTGACCTAGACAGTTTGGAGTGTACTGGTTCTCAAGTAGTTACAGATACTTCTCCTGAGCTAGATAGTTTGCAGCCTCTTTATTCAGAAGCCCTGGTTGCATATCATCGCCGATCATTGATGAAAGCCTTACTTCGTGCTATATCTTTGGGAACCTATGCTCCTGGAACCACTGCTCGTATTTATGGTTCAGAAGAAAGCTTGTTGCCCCATTGCTTATGTATAATTTTTAAAAGAGCCAAAGATTTTGGTGGTGGGGTATTTTCACTTGCAGCAACTGTTATGAGTGATCTCATTCACAAAGATCCTACCTGCTTTTCTGTCTTAGAAGCAGCTGGTATTCCTTCTGCGTTTATGGATGCTATAATGGATGGTGTTCTTTGTTCCGCTGAAGCTATTGCTTGCATACCACAGTGTCTTGATGCCTTGTGTTTGAACAACAATGGGCTTCAAGCTGTGAAAGATCACAATGCTTTGAGGTGCTTTGTGAAAGTTTTTACTTCCAAAACATACTTGCGTGCCCTTACTGGTGATACTCCGGGTTCCTTGTCCAGTGGTCTGGATGAACTAATGCGTCATGCTTCATCATTACGGGAACCAGGAGTTGATATGCTGATTGAAATACTGAACAGTATTGCAAAAATTGGATCTGGACTTGAATCTACATCTCTTTCCACAGATCATCCAAGCTGCTCTCAACCTGTTCCCATGGAAACTGAAGCTGAGAATAGAGATATTGTTTCTTCAGATGACACAGATTCATGCAGGGCTGAAAGTTGTGAGCAGTCACTTGAATCATCTTCTGATGCCTCGCTATCGAATGTGGAATCTTTTTTACCTGATTGTATAAGCAATGTTGCTCGTCTACTTGAAACAATTCTTCAGAACTCGGATACATGCCGAATTTTTGTCGAGAAGAAGGGAATTGAATGTGTTCTCCAGTTGTTCACTTTGCCTCTTATGCCTCTTTCAGTTGCTCTTGGTCAAAGTATATCTGTTGCATTTAAGAACTTCTCTCCTCAGCATTCTGCTTCGCTTGCTCAGGCAGTTTGTGCCTTCCTGAGAGAACATTCGAAGTCAATAAATGAACTTTTGACTTCAGTTGGAGGGTCCCAGCTAGCTCAGGTGGAAGTTTCCAAGAGAATGAAGGTCTTGAGGTGCCTCTCTAGTTTGGAAGGCATACTCTCTCTTTCCAATTCTTTGTTGAAAGGGACCACTACGGTCGTCTCTGAATTGGGTTCTGCAGATTCTGATGTATTGAAGGATCTAGGGAGGGCTTACAGGGAAATTCTATGGCAAATTTCTTTGTGCTTTGATTCTAAGGTGGATGAGAAGCAGAATGTTGAAGCAGAGCCTGGAAGTGCGGATACAGGTGTATCTAATGTGTCTGAAAGGGAGAGTGATGATTCTGTTAATATTCCCTCCGTTAGATACATGAATCCTGTTTCAATCAGGAATAGTTCTCTCTCACAATGGGGAGTGGAACGTGACTTTCTATCAGTGGTTCGTTCAAGTGATGGTTTCAGTCGTCGCAATCGACATAGTTTGGCACGTCTTCGGGGTGGAAGGGCTGGCAGGCATTTGGAAGCTTTCCATATTGATTCTGAAGCTTCAGCAAATAATGCAGAGACTCCTCAGAATTTGAAGAAGAAAAGTCCTGATGTGCTGGTTTTAGACATCTTCAATAAACTTGCTTCTACACTGCGTTCTTTCTTCACCGCTCTTGTCAAAGGTTTTACTTCACCAAATCGCCGAAGAACTGAAACTGGATCCTTGAGTTCAGCTTCAAAGAGCATTGCGACTGCCCTGGCAAAGGTTTTTCTTGAAGCTCTGGGTTTCCCTGGATATCCTAACTCTGCTGGACTTGAGATATCACTTTCAGTCAAGTGTCGATATCTCGGGAAGGTTGTGGATGACATGGTGGCTCTTACATTTGATAGTAGAAGACGTACCTGCTACAATGCAATGATTAATAACTTCTATGTTCATGGAACCTTTAAAGAGCTCCTTACCACATTTGAGGCTACAAGTCAATTGTTATGGACCCTTCCTTGTTCTATATCCTCACCAGGTGCTGATCAGGAAAAGAGCGGTGACTGGGGCAAGCTGTCTCACTGTTCATGGCTGCTTGATACATTACAGAGTTATTGTCGTGAACTCGAGTATTTTATTAATTCTGGGTTACTTCTGTCCTCAACCTCGGCGCTGCAGGCTCAGCTTCTTGTTCAGCCTGTTGCAGTTGGTTTGTCTATTGGGTTATTTCCTGTTCCAAGAGACCCAGAAGCATTCATCCGCATGCTGCAGGCACAAGTTCTGGATGTGATACTTCCAGTTTGGAATCACCCCATGTTTCCCGATTGTAACCCAGGTTTTATCACTTCCATCATTACACTTTTTACTCATGTGTACAGTGGTGTTAGTGACATGAAACGAAATCGCAATGCATTGTCTGGGAATGGAAACCAACGTCTCATGCCCCATCCTCCTGATGAAGCCACTATCACCACCATTGTTGAGATGGGTTTTTCTAGAGCAAGAGCAGAAGAGGCACTGAGACGTGTAGAAACAAATAGTGTTGAGATGGCGATGGAATGGTTATTTAATCATGCGGAAGATTCTGTACAGGATGATGATGAGTTGGCTCGTGCACTTGCTTTGTCCCTTGGAAGCTCATCAGAAACACCTAAAGTTGATGGTGCTTTAAAATCATTGGAGGTCTTGACACAAGAGGGACAAACAAAGGCTCCTCCTGTTGATGACATACTTGCAGTGGCAATGAAGTTGTTTCGAAGTAGTGATTCAATGGCTTTCACGCTGACAGATCTGCTTGTGACTCTTTGCAGCCGGAACAAAGGCGAGGATCGTGCAAAAGTAATTTCTTTTCTTGTTCAGCAGCTAAAACTTTGCCTCCTTGAGTTTTCTAAGGATGACAGTGTATTGTGTATGATCTCGCATACTTTAGCATTGCTTCTTTCAGAAGATGGAAGTTCTCCGGAAATTGCTGCACAAAATGGGGTTGTCTCGATTGCAATTGATATATTGATGAATTTTATGGCTAAAACTGAGACTTCAATTGAAACCCTCTTCCCTAAATGCATCAGTGCATTACTTCTTATCTTGGATAATTTGGTGCAGCCCAAGCCTATAATTTCTGTTGACAGTAATGTTGGAACAATAGGTAGATCTATACATGGCTCATCTGAAAATCATACTTCATCTGAACCAGCAACAGATAAAAGTTTAACTCCAGTCGCCGTTGATAAAGAATCAGTCCCTGCTTTTGAGAACTTACTTGGAAAATCGACTGGTCAGTTGACGATGGAGGAGAGTCGTAAGGTAATGTCAATTGTGTGTGACTTGATAAAAAGGCATGTACCGCCTATGGCTATGCAGGCTGTTCTTCAGATATGTGCTCGATTGACAAAATCACATGCTCTGGCTGTGCAATTCCTTGAAAGTGGCGGCATGACTTCCCTTTTTGGTATTCCAAGAAGTTGCTTCTTTCCTGGATATGACACCTTGGCGTCAGCTATTGTTCGGCATCTTCTTGAAGATCCCCAGACATTGCAATCAGCCATGGAATTGGAGATACGACAAACTCTGAGTGGAAACCGTCATTCTGGTCGTATTTCTGTGAGAACGTTTTTGACATCAATGGCTCCTGTTATATCTAGAGATCCAGAGGTCTTCATGAAAGCAGTAGCTTCTGTTTGTCAGTTGGAGTCATCAGGAGGAAGACATATTGTTGTGTTATCAAAAGATAAAGAAAAGGAGAAAGAAAAATCAAAAGCATCTGGTGTTGAAGCATCAGTAGCTACCAATGAATGTGTTAGGATTTCTGAAAGTAAGACACATGATGGGTCCATCAAGTATTCCAAAGGCCACAAAAAGGTTTCAATGAATCTTACTCAGGTGATTGATTACCTTCTTGAAATTGTATCGACATTTCCTACATACAAAGTAGAGGAAGGTTGTACAGGTTATCCAAGTGCCATGGTTGTAGATGAACCTACTACCAAAATGAAGGGTAAATCAAAGGTTGATGATACGATACCGATGGGTTCAGACAGTACATCAGAAAAATCAGCAGCCCTAGCTAAGGTGACTTTTGTTCTCAAGTTATTGAGTGATATTCTTCTGATGTATGTTCACGCAGTCGGGGTTATCCTAAGACGAGATCTGGAAATGTGTCAACTCCGTGGGTCTAGTCATTTAGACTGCCCGGGACATGGGGGAATTGTTCATCATGTTTTACACTGTCTTATTCCCCTTTCGGTAGATAAATCTGCTGGCCCTGATGATTGGAGAGACAAGCTATCTGAAAAAGCTTCGTGGTTTCTGGTAGTCTTGGCTGGGCGCTCAAGTGAAGGAAGGAGAAGGGTGGTTAATGAACTTGTGAAAGCCTTATCTTTATTTTCAAATGCCAAAAGTAATTCATCAAATACGATTTTGTTACCAGATAAAAAAGTCCTTGCTTTTGTTGATTTGGTATATTCCATTTTATCCAAGAATTTTTCTTCTGGCAACTCACCCGGTTCAGGTTGTTCTCCTGACATAGCAAAAAGCATGATAGATGGAGGAATGGTGCAGTGCCTATCAGGTATTCTTCAGGTAATTGATTTGGACCATCCCGATGCACCAAAAATTGTGAATCTCATACTTAAAGCTTTGGAAAGTTTGACAAGGGCAGCCAATGCTAGTGAGCAAATTCTCAAATCTGATACACAGAATAAGAAAAAATTAGCAGGTCCAAGTGGAAGGTCTGATGCTCAGACTGCTGACACTTCAGTTTCTCAGGAATTACAATGTAGTGAGAACAGGAGCGGTGAACAGGTGGTCACTGATAATACTGGTTCAGAAGCGCGTCCATTGGATGACTCTCAGAATGAAAGTGATCATCATGCAAATCCAACCCAGTGCATGGAGCAAGAAATGAGGATTGAGGAGGCTCCTGCTACTGATCCACCTGTGGATATTGGGATGGATTACATGCGTGACGAGATGGAAGACAGTGGCGCTTTATCCAACAGAGAACAAATTGAGTTGAATTTTCATGTGGATAATAGAGTGGAAGAAGATATGAATGATGAAGATGATGACATGGGTGATGATGGTGAGGAAGATGACGATGATGATGATGGGGAGGATGAAGATGAAGATATAGCTGAAGATGGCACTGCTCTAATGTCTCTGGCCGATACCGATGTGGAGGACCATGATGATGCCGCCTTGGGAGATGAATATAATGATGACATGGTTGATGAAGAGGATGATGATTTCCATGAAAATCGTGTTATTGAGGTACGGTGGAGAGAAGCCCTTGATGGTTTAGATCATTTGCAGGTACTTGAACAACCTGGAACTGTGGGAGGGCTAATTGATGTTTCAGCTGAACCCTTTGAAGGGGTGAATGTTGATGACTTCTTTGGCATTCGAAGGTCTTTTGGCTTTGAGCGTCGACGCCAGACTAATAGAACTTCCTATGAGCGACCAGTTACAGAAGGGAATGGTCTTCAACATCCTCTTCTCTTGAGGCCATCACATTCTGGTGATTTAGGTTCAATGTGGTCGTCTGGTGGGAATTCATCCAGGAATTCAGAGGCCCTATCAGGTAACCTTGATGTTTCCCATTTCTACATGTTCGATGCTCCTGTTCTTCCTTATGATAATGCAGCATCTAGAATATTTGGTGATCGGCTGGGTGGTGCAGCACCACCGCCACTGGCTGATTTTTCTGTTGGTTTAGAGTCACTGCGGGTTTCTGGTCGAAGGGGGCCAGGTGATGGCCGGTGGAGTGATGATGGCCAACCCCAAGCTGGTGGTCAAGCTGCTGTTATTGCTCAGGCAGTCGAAGAACAATTCATCGTTCAATTAACAAATGATGCTCCCACTGAAAATCCTGCTGAAGAGCAGTCACATAACCCAGGATTATCAGAGAGACTGCAAGAACACTTCCCGGCCCTAGGGGGTGAAGACACTGGTGCTCAACAGAATAGTGATAGTAATGATAATGGTAATCAAGTTAATCAACTAGATGCAAGGCAGCTCTCTCGGGAAGAGATCAATCCAGAGGTTGCTTCTCAACAAGAAGGTGAATTTGCACAAGGGATTGAACCTATGTCCAATCTGAATGGTCATGCTAGCATGGAAGTTGGGAATGGAAATGCCAATGTCAGCGAGCAGTTGGAGACATCACATGGTTTGGTTGCTCAGCCTGAAGTGCTCTGTGGTAGGAGTGTTGATGTACTTGTGAATCCTCATAATGTACCACATCAAGACGATGGTTATATTAGATCCTCAGAACTAGATAATCAGTCTAGTTGCGATGCATTAATGATTTCTGGATCAGAGATGTCAGATCCTGGTGTTCATCATGCTTCTTCGGTTCCAGAAAGTACCGACGTCGATATGAATAGCGCTGATGCGGAAAGAGATCAGACTGACCAACAATTACCTATGTCTGAGTTCAATCTAGAGGAGTCGTCATTACAGCAGGACAACCTCGTCCAAGATGCAGGTCAGACAGATGAAAGTAGTTTGAATAATGAGGCTCCTAATGCAAATGGTATAGATCCAACATTTTTGGAGGCACTTCCAGAAGATCTTCGTGCAGAGGTTCTTGCTTCGCAGCAAGCTCAGTCTGCTCCAGCTCCTACATTCACACCACCTGCAGTTGAAGATATTGATCCAGAGTTTTTGGCAGCCCTTCCTCCTGATATCCAAGCTGAAGTTCTTGCCCAACAACGTGCTCAAAGGATTGTGCATCAATCAGAAGGACAGCCAGTTGACATGGATAATGCATCAATTATTGCCACTTTTCCTGCTGATCTACGTGAAGAGGTTTGTGTCTTGAACTCTGCACTTCATAATTATTCCCTGGTATACTTACTTTATTTGCTTCTGTTAGGTGCTCTTGACATCTTCAGAGGCAGTGTTATCAGCATTGCCATCTCCATTGCTTGCGGAAGCACAGATGCTTAGGGACAGAGCAATGAGTCATTATCATGCTCACAGCTTGTTTGGAGGTAGCCATAGGCTTACTAGTCGGAGAAATGGTTTGGGATTTGATAGGCAGACAGTGATGGACAGGGGCGTTGGAGTTTCCATCAGCAGGAGGGCATCAGCTCTTGCAGAGAACTTGAAGTTGAAGGAACTTGAAGGAGAACCATTTTTGGATGCTAATGGATTGAAAGGATTAATCCGGCTTCTACGCTTAGCACAGGTAGTTTTATCCTTTGAAATGATCCTATAGATAGCCTACTGGGTAACTACAATGCTTGGCAAAGGAAATTTCTGTTTAACAGATCCCTTAAATATTTATTCTTAAATATCTTTGTTTTTCACAAGCATGCGTCCTACAAATTATCAGAAACTTAAGTCATCACGTATTAAATGGAATCCTTTCTTTTAAACTGACACGGGTTTTTGGTGAGTTGCAAAGGTGGATGATTTTTTAATTTTTCATTGTTACCCTCGAAACAAATGTCAAAGAAAAACTGGTCATCCAAGTCAGTGTACTGTCATAAGAAACCTGTACAATGAGATTATTTGTGGATATACCAGAAAGAAAATAGGAGCATTTAATCATGGACGTGTAAATACAAAGTTAGATCTGTACTTCTGTGTTCTGAATTTTCTTGCAACAAGTCCCCGATTAGTGTGAGTTTGTTGACCATATAATGCGAGCAGCCCATTCCACCTTCACAGAGGTTCTTAGGCAGACTTATCATAAAGGATTATCTTTTTAGTCCTCAGCTTGAGAAGGATTCTTTTTGAAGATGAGGAATAATTGATTCTAAATCAAGGGATAATAATGGAACATCTTAAAAACTGGTTAAGAGGGTATCAAAACGACTATTGCAAGATGTTTTAGATTAATATAACAAATGGCAAAATGGAATCTTCAAAGCTCTCTGCGCTGAAAGGAAAAAGTTTAAGCACGTAGAATTCGTTGAGAAAGATAAATTAATTGTTAAAAGAAAAATTATTTTGAAGTATTGAATAAAAAGAATTATTCTATAAAAATTATAGTATTTTATTTTATGATATATAAGTACAATTATGTATATGAATGGAACTCGTTTAGAGGGAGATCTTTTAAGTAAAAATTTGATGTATTGGAGATTGTGAGTTGGAACTGAGGTGCTTATCTTTTTTCTGCTTTTTAGCCTCTGGGTAAAGGTCTATTGCAGAGACTCCTGTTGAATTTGTGTGCACACGGGGATACAAGAGCAATTCTGGTTCATCTTCTGCTTGGTATGATAAAGCCAGAGGCTGCAGGAATAGTTGGCGGTTTGACAGGATTTAATTTTCAGAGGCTTTATGGATGTCAGTCAGATGTGATTTATAGTCGATCTCAATTGTGTGGTGGTATGTTTCTATTTTATTCGCCGATGATGCATAATATTCTTTTTTTGATTGGGTATTGGTTTTTCAGTGATGGTTTTATTCTATCTCAGGTCTTCCTCCACTGGTGTTGCGGCGGGTACTTGAGATTCTTTCGTATCTGGCTACTAATCATTCTGCTGTTGCTAGCCTTTTGTTCTACTTCGACCACTCTGTTGTTTCTGAGTCTGCAAATATAAACAGTTCGGAATTTAACAATGATAAAGGTAAGGGAAAAATCATAGAAGAAGATCGCCTGAACTCTTCTGCAAGCACTCAAGAGGGAAATGTGCCGTTGATACTGTTTCTTAGACTCTTGAGCCAACCACTTTTCTTGCGCAGTATTGCACATCTTGAGCAGGTATACGTACTGGGAAATTACCATTTAAATAATTTCTGCTCAGCTGTATTGTTATTTCTCATTCTACAAGAACTTGGTGCAGGTCATGGGTCTGCTTCAAGTGGTTGTATATGCAGCGGCATCCAAGTTAGATTTGCAGTCTCATTCTGAAGAAACAGAAGCTCCGAATGAGAATCTTCCCTCCAATGAAATTGCAACTGATGTACAGAAAGATCCTCATTTATCTGAGACAGAGATTAATCGACTTGACAAAAGTTCTGGCTCTTCAAAAACCACGTCAGATGGTCAGAGAAACTTGAAGACTGTTGATATCTTCTTACTGCTGCCGCAATCTGATTTGCATAATCTTTGCAGTCTTCTTGGCCATGAGGGGTACTGGACTTATCTAATTTTACTTCTTTATGCTGTCGACTTTTCTGTTTGTCCTTGGTTAATATAGAACTTCACGTGTTTGTTATTATATTCTGCCACTGAATGATATATTGCTTTAATTCTGCATATTCAGTTTTTTTCTCTATAGATTTAGTGAAAAATTACCTAATTCTTACTGTTCATTCATCAGGCTTTCCGACAAAGTTTACATGCTTGCTGGCGAGGTACTAAGGAAGTTGGCTACTGTTGCTGCCCCTCACCGCAAATTTTTCATTTCGGAGCTTTCAGATTTAGCCCAACAGTTAAGCAGCTCAGCTGTTGATGAGCTTGTAACGCTTAGGGATACACACATGCTTGGCTTGAGTGCTGGATCTATGGCTGGGTCTGCAGTTCTTCGTGTTTTGCAGACACTCAGTTCACTCACTTCAACTGGCACTGACAGTAATAAGAATGGTGGGGATGATGATGAACAGGAAGAACATGCAACCCTGTGGAAGTTGAATGTTGCTTTGGAACCATTGTGGAAAGAACTAAGTGAATGTATTAGTACAATGGAGACAGAGCTGACTCAGAGCTCTCGCTCTTCAGTTATTTCAAATGTTAACATTGGGGAGCAGATACAGGGTTCTTCATCTTCTTCTCCCCTTCCTCCAGGAACTCAGAGACTCCTGCCTTTTATCGAGGGTTTCTTTGTTCTCTGCGAGAAACTACAGGCAAACAATCAAACAGTACATCAAGATCATTCCAGTGTGACAGCAAGAGAGGTTAAAGAGTCTTCTGGGACTTCAGTTTCACTGTATATAAAATCCGGTGCGGATTCTTACAGAAGGTTTGATGGTTCTGTCACGTTTGCAAGGTTTGCTGAGAAGCACCGACGCCTTCTTAATGCTTTTGTGAGGCAGAATCCTGGCTTGTTAGAAAAATCGCTCTCTATGATGCTGAAAGCTCCACGATTGATTGATTTTGATAACAAAAAGGCTTATTTCCGTTCCAGAATTCGGCAGCAGCATGATCAACACGTCTCAAGTCCACTGAGGATCAGTGTTAGGCGGGCATATGTTTTGGAGGATTCATATAACCAACTTCGCATGCGACCAAATCAAGATTTAAAGGGGCGACTGAATGTGCATTTTCAAGGTGAAGAGGGTATTGATGCTGGTGGTTTGACAAGGGAATGGTATCAAGTACTGTCAAGGGTTTTATTTGACAAAGGAGCTTTGCTCTTTACAACTGTTGGAAACAATGCAACTTTCCAACCAAATCCTAATTCTGTATACCAAACTGAGCATCTCTCTTATTTCAAATTTGTAGGCCGAGTGGTAATCCTCCAAGGACTTAATTTTTAGCTTGAATTTTTACTTCGTATGTCTTTTGATAGTTGTGCTAAGCTACTGAACTTTGGTGATACAATTCCTTCTGTAGGTTGCCAAGGCACTGTTTGATGGGCAACTGCTGGATGTGTATTTTACCCGCTCCTTTTACAAGCACATCCTTGGCGTTAAGGTGACTTATCATGATATAGAGGCTGTTGATCCAGATTACTACAAAAATTTGAAATGGATGTTGGAGGTGAGTGGCATTAAGAGACTAATCCAATTTTGTTTTTATTTTAAAATTCTGACATGCAAGTTCCTGATATTTATCTTTTCCTGTGTCAGAATGACGTGAATGGCATACCCGATCTGACATTTAGCATGGATGCTGATGAAGAAAAACGCATCCTTTATGAAAAAACAGAGGTATTGCATCCTTTAGGAGTTTTCCTTGTACTCTTGTTCTGAATTTCAATTTGAACGTTTGAGTCTCCTCTAAGAATGCATATCATGTCTGATCTTTTGATGTACTTGGGAAAAGGTTACTGATTACGAGCTCAAACCGGGAGGAAGAAACATGAGAGTCACAGAAGAAACAAAGCATGAATATGTAGACCTTGTTGCTGATCATATTCTGACTAATGCTATCAGGCCTCAAATTAATTCCTTTCTTGAGGGTTTCGATGAATTAGTTCCACGGGAACTTATTTCTATCTTTAATGATAAAGAACTTGAACTGTTAATCAGCGGACTTCCAGAAATCGATTGTAAGTTCGCATACCTGTACATTTGTTTATTGTACAAGTGATACTGATTGTTTTCCTGAAGTGTCCTAATCTCATTGATGTTACTGTAGTGGATGATCTGAAGTCCAACGCTGAGTATACTGGTTACACAGCAGTGTCTAATGTTGTTCAGTGGTTTTGGGAGGTTGTTAAAGGATTTAACAAGGAAGATATGGCAAGATTGCTGCAATTTGTAACTGGAACCTCAAAGGTGATTTGTCAGCGACCAATTTATGTTGCTAATTTTTCATTCGTCGACATTATATGATCCTGCAACAATATTTCTATGACTAACGCTCTAATAGCTGATCACATTCTGTGCGACTTTTTCAAGAGGGAAATATGTTTTACGTGAAAGTAAAGAACATCAGGAAACCCATGTTAGGGTTTCTTGATATAGTGTTTCATCTTCTTGCAAATGGATCTTATCATTGAGTTTAGATGCACAACGTTGGTCATCTGGAAGTTCAAAACTGATTGCTAAAAAATGATTGCTAGAGAAGGTTGCACCTTAGAAGTGAAGTAAAAGTAGTTTTGGATTTAGAATTTGTAATTTGTAAAACAAGTTAACTTCTTTGCACCTTAAAAGTTGGGAATAGGTTTAGGTGTAATTGTTCTGTTTGTTTAGGGGGATTTTATAGTATATAATATTGCATCATTCTCTCTATATTTGGGTTTTGTCCCCTCACAATTTCTGGGTGCGTGCATGGTTATTGTAAGCACTTGTATGCATGAACGTGCCACATTCTGCTTGCATGTTTGTTATTTTCATGGGACGGTGGGATGACAAGAATGAGCCAATGTGGGGTGAGGGGGTGGGGGAGAGAACAAGACTCGGTAGATTGGGAAATTTGTTAAGCATCAATTAATTTGGGGTTGGGTTTCATAGGTTCCTTTAGAAGGTTTCAAGGCACTGCAAGGCATTTCTGGTCCTCAGAGATTTCAGATTCACAAGGCATATGGAGCTCCTGAACGGCTGCCATCAGCTCATACCTGGTAAGTTTCTACATGTACCAGGACTGAGAGTTTATTATTTCGCTTATTTCACTTGCAGAATTGCTTGCATTGTAATCTTGGCTTGCTAATTCACGTATCTCCAATTTTTCAGCTTCAATCAACTGGACCTTCCAGAGTATTCTTCAAAGGAACAACTTCAAGAACGTTTGTTATTGGCAATCCATGAAGCTAGCGAAGGATTTGGTTTCGGTTGAATTAAAATCGAGACAATGTGGCTTTGCGTAATTTCTGCTGGAACTTATTTCAGCATTGCCATGTACATGTTAGTAGTTCCTTACTTTGTTTTGAACGTCAATTTCTTGGGATTTACTTGGACCTTGGTTACTAGCCTGAGCTTTGACGCGTCAAAATAAACTGCTTAATTTTCTCCATTGATGGGAAAACTGAACTTTATCTGGAAGTTTATTCCTATTGAGAATTTTTCACATACAATGATGAATTCACGAGTCATTAGTTTATAGGAAAAACAATTGGGCATAGAATTGGTTTAATCAATAACCTGACACTGGTTGTATTATGCAATACACAGACATGCTATTAAGCAAATTTCATTTGTCTTTGTTGTGATTTATATTTATTTTGCAGGTAAAATCTTATGGATTGGGATCAATTGCAAGCATTACCCGGCAGCAAACTACACATGAACATGAGACACCCAGAGTTTCCTCTTTTCAAAAGTTGCTGAATAACCATTGACTTCATCTGAATCGGCGTGCAGATTTCTTAAGACTACTGGGGTTGATTTTTTGGTTTCATTTCGCAACTCAGCTCCAGGTCAACGAAGAGAGTATATTGCCCTTGTGCGCACACTTTTTTGTTTCGTATCTTGCTTTTGTGGAGGGGGTGTGGTTCTTGGGTATTGTGGAAAGATCTACTAGCTTGTTTTAATTATTTATCATGTCTAATGGTGAATTGGCTTCCTGTACAATATATTACAAGTAATACAGTAATGAATTATGGTGTTTGTCAGGTAATCTAAATCTCTAGTACTTGTGGAAATGTTGGCATCTAATAAAAGTACAGAAGCTATTGCTTTTTCATTTTTGGCTGCTATGTCTCTTTTCCTTGTGTACATTTCCCTGGAGTTTGGGAAGTTGATTCTTTACCAAGACCTTCACGCATAATCAGTTATATGATTCGTGTTAACAACTTTTAAAAGAAAAAAGGTGATACAATTTCTGAAAGCCCAAAAGAAACATAAAAAACAAATTACAAATTACTTGCTACTTATTAGCACGCTTGAAATGATCAGCTTGCTGTTTGATATTCTGACATTTTTGGGCTGATGCTTCACCGGAACCATCATCATCATCAACATCCACGGTGGGTTTACTGGTACCGCAGTTGTGTTCACGGCACAACCGTGAAATAGCATTGGTATCATGCTGTGCTGCCCAGTGGAGAAAGAGACTACTTTCTTCGTAGCCATGGTCGAAAGAGTTCAACAACGAGGTTTAAAAATGGCTGGATATAATTTTGCCGTATATAGGAGTCGTATAAATCAACTTGTTATATGATAGATGTAATGAAAGTGCGTCACTGGATATTCATTGGCTGACAACGGCCTCAAAAAATGCATTACGGAGAGGACAAAACGACAACCGCCTCAAAAATGTATTATTGAAAGGACAATTTACACAGATGGTATATTTTCCCGCAAGAGTGAGTTCATTGTCGGTCAATGTAATAATGAAGTTGTTGTTTAATAAAAAATAAACTTCAACTTCATTGGATGATCTAGTGAGTTCGTAGTCCTATTGATTGATGATCGAGTGAGCTCAGTTTTATTGATAAAAATGAATCGACGATGATCTTCATTATGATTAGCTATGACCCAGGGGATAGGGATGACAACCAATCGAGTTTGATCTTTAAATATGGTTTGCACTCCGTTGAATAGGATTGGACGGTAGGCCATGAATTGCTTGCACAATGCTCAAAATTTAACATTAATTTAAGGCCTTGTTTGTCACTTATTATTATGTTGAAAATTGAGTAATGAATAGTATTTTTTGGAGAATGTGTGGTTGAAATTTAAAGTAACTTTATTGATTTGTGTGTAAAATATTTTATTGGATGAATGTGTGGTGAAGAATCTTATTGCAGCAAATAATGTTTTGAAAAAATGATAGACAAATAGTGGCTAATATGCGGTACAGTATTAGCAATCTTTAATATGCAATGTTTCAAAAGAAATTCAGAATTCAAATTTCTAATGACCTAAAGAAAATGGAAAAATAATTAATTTTCCCAAAAATACTGAGAAATTTGGAAAATCTGCATCAACTTTTCTCTGTTCTCCAAAGTCAGCCTACCTACGCGGTGCTTTCTGTTGACGTAGAATTGCTTTTCTCCTCTCCGATTTGCTCAAGCAAAAAATTTGTCTTTACTCCTCTATACATTATTCAAGAAAAAAGAACAGCTTTAAATTTTCAAACTACTGTTTAAATTTTTTTCTTCAGTCATCTTCTGAGTTATTTGAAAAGTAAAGAATTTATCTTTGATCATTTTTGTGCAGCATATACTGTGAGGTGATTTTCTTGGGCTTTTAGATTTGCAGAACCTTGGGATTTTCTTAGTGGTTTTTTGTTTGAGCTTCTGATAAGAAGTTTATTCTGACTTTTCGAAGACCATTGAAAATTGGAGAAGCTGATCAAAATTTTCACTGTTCATGAGCTTTTTTTACTGCTGAGGGAAAATCCCTTTTTGGGGCTTAAAGTTCTGATGATTTCTAGAGTTTATGGTAACGTTTTGTCTCCTTGTTCCCTCTCTGGTATGATTAGGGTTTTTGAGTGGGTAATTGTTAGTTCTTGTACTTCTTATAGTTTTTACCTCCTGCTCATTCTTGTGATATTATTACTTTACCTTTTTGCTTTCACCTTTGAGTGAGTAATTATTTTGTTTCATGTGATTTCAGGTTTCTGCATTTAATTTTGCTTGAGAAATTCATGATTAAGAAGTTTGAAGAAGCATAAATTTTCAGGTAAAGTTTGGTCCATAGGCTCAATACATAATTAAGTTGTGCACTTCAATCATTTTATACGTAGTTCCAGCTAATATAAGTATATAACAATTGGATTAATTTTCTGCTTAATCTCCTAATGAATTTAATCTCTTTCCTAGTTGATGACAAAATATTACTTTCCTGTCAATTGCTATTTCCTCGTGCAAGTTTACGGTTGCCTTTTTTTTTTATGGTTTGAGACAATTGAAACGGTATTTCTTGAGAATCATCTTCTGTATTTAAATGTTGAAGAAATGGAAATGTCTCGAAATTACTCAATCAAATTGTCTTGTATTTGAAGAGACGAAATTCTTCATGTCGGTTTTATATGATTCTGATTGTAAACTGACTGAATAAATAATATGTCAGCAGTTATGCATTTTGTAGCTTTTGAAATCTTATATATTTGTTTGTCTGCTATGTTTCATTTATGACTAATTAGATGTATGCCTGTATTTCAAAGCATACGTACACAAGAAGTGATGGTGTACTGTATCCAAAACCGAAAGGGCGAGGTTTCTTTTTGCCTTAGCCCATTTAGTTTGCATATGGTTCACCTTTATTTATCTTTCACCAAATTTTTTTGTGCGAGTATTATGCACTTTTACATGTTCCAAGAGAGAGAGGGACAGGGACAGGAAAAGGAAAAAATTTGTATGTTTCATGAAGAATTTTTATGTCACTAACTATTTTTTTTTCCACATTCAAGATGGTAATATAATATCTTCATTTGTGAATTTTATGATTTAAAATATCTCTCTTTTTTTTTTTTTTAAAGTAAGGCTGTTAGATATATTTCCAGAGTCAATTGCAGGGCAAGCACACTTCTTTCATCTGAAAGGGAGTATCTAACTTGCTTTTGTAAATGGATTTTGCAATTATAGAAGAATTTACTAAATGTTAGAATTACAACCATCTGGAATAATAGGCATGAGAACCGGATAATACTGGATCATAAAAGTGGATTAGGAATAATTTCTTCATTCCAGTCTTTGCTTTGTTTCGGCAAATGCACTTTCAGGGATCTGTTTGAGAACCGAAATTGTGGGGCAACATGAAATATTAATACACATGTTCTTGTTTGTTCAAGGGAAAAATTAGGAAAGACCTCTATGATGGATTTGCATGTTTCATCTCTCTGAAAAATTTCTTGTTATACATTGACAAAATGATGATGAGTACATGCTGACACGAGCTGAATTTCTTTTAGGCCGAGACTGCACACCACCCCTTGCAAGTTGAACTTTTAAAATGGACCGTATTTTAATCTTGTATTATCATTGATTTGACTGCTAAGTGTTGTACATGCGACACCGTTGTTCATAGCCACATGCTCTAATCCTCTAAGCTATAGGCCCCACCCCGTTTCCAACTGGGAGAACCCTGGAAAAAAAAGGAACCTTTCCTCTCCCCTCCCCAGCCATTTCATTTTTTTATTCTGTTATAATACACGTGCTTGATGGAAGCTTCTCTTGAAATCATGCACAACTTGGTTTTATTTTTTAATTTACTATGATTTCTAGTTTGCCAACTTGATAGTATATATTTCTGTGTTAGTTTCTTTCCTTGGAAGCAGACTTTATCCTCTAAGGTCTTAATATGATACTATGTGCTTTGTTTATTTTGGAGCAGCGATCCTTTTTATGGTCATTATTTTTCTAACCCTTCCTTCCTTTGTCTGTTCTTGACAGTTGAGAGTTGGGGTAAGAACACGTGAAGAATTATGGTGGCAAAAGACTATCAAAAAACCAAAGGATCTACTAAAGCCAGGGTTGGAGAGATTGACACCCGTGCACCATTTCAATCTGTCAAAGATGCTGTCACTTTATTTGGTGAAGGCACCTTTTCAGGGGAAAAACCTGCCATTAAAAAGTTGAAACCACATTCTGCGGAAGTATGCTACATCTTTTTTCTGTTTCCTTCTAGATATTTATATGTTCTATAAAGAAACTAAATATTTTTCATTGTAATATCGAGTATTGTCTAATATGTATACCGAACATGCACTAAGGGATGACTAGTATCCCTGTGCAGTTTAAAAAATGGTGGGTGTAGCATTAACGATTAACCACTTAGGACTCATGCAAGAAGTTTCTGATTAATATTACCATTCTGTGACTTATAGTTTACTTATTAAAAGCATATTAGGGAAATGTTTATTAATGGTTTAAATTATAAATTAATAAATATGTGTTGTGGACTGTGTTTATGGGTTCTCAAAATGTGTGGATAAAAAGTGATTTGAGTGTTTATAAAACAATTTATAAACATGAGCCAAACATAGGCTAAATTTCTGAAAGTTTTGCCAAGCTCTCTAGGATTACTTTAAATTAAGCAATGCTATAGGTTTAGTGTTGTTTTGACACTAATAAATGTAGATTTTGGCTAATTCTTATTGATGCATAGAAAATATTAGTTGCACAATAAATCCACTCAATTGGACTCCATTGAAAATTTATTAACATAGGTGAAAGATTTTTCTCTTTCAAGAAATGTTTTTAAGATAGTAATTTAAAGCATGTTTGGGAAGTGTGTATAAAGGATTTAAATTATAAATAGATAGAAATGGGTGGTGGACGAGTGGGTTGTATTTATGAACTGTGGATCCCTCTAAATGGGTGGATAAAAATTGCCTTTGCTTATTTATAAATAATTTATAAACATGAGCCAAAAAGAAGGTAAATCCTGAGAGTAGAAAGCTCTCAATTTTCCGGAGTAAAATTGTTAAATATTTTTATTCTACTTCCATTAAACACTTGGGAATTATGTCATTTGTTGCCAAAATACTTATATTTTCTTCTTTCAGAGAGTGCTGGCAAAAGAGACTCAGCTTCGCTTGGCCGAGAAAGAGTTGAATAAGTTGAAGGAACAATTGAAAAATGCTGAAACCACTAAAGAGCAGGCTCTTGTAGAGATCGAAAGAGCTAAAAGGGCTGTTGAGGATCTTACACAGAAGCTTAAAACTATCAACGAATCGAAGGATTCAACAGTTATGGCCACAGAAGCAGCTAAGCATCAAGCAAAGCAATTTGAAGAATCTGGCAACAGCAATTCAAAAGAAACGGATGGATTTTCGCAAATGGATCATGGAACTGCACAGGTTCAGTACAAGGACATAATTGCTGAACTTGATGTGGCAAAGCAGGAGCTGCGGAAAATTCATCAGGAATATGATGAGTCTCTTGAAGCAAAAAATACAGCCACCAAGCAAGCAGCAGAAGCCAAGAATGCTACTAAAGCAAACATGGAGAGAGCCGATGAGCTATCAAAAGAAATAGTAACTGTACAGGAGGCGATTCAGCAAGTGAAGATGGCAAGTTCACAAGCTCAGGAAGAGGAAGCAAAGATCTATGCTGACAAGGATGTCTACAAGCAGTCTTATAAAGCCAGACTTGAAGAATCTGCAAACAAATTGCTTGCTTTGAAGAAAGATATTAATTCTGACCACACCATGAAGTTGGAGGCAGAACTAACTCAAACTATGTCAGAAGTCGAAGCGTTACGGAAAGAGATGGATAATGCAAGGGCTTCAGATCTTGATTCTGTAAAGAAGGTTACTTCAGGGTTGGGTGGTGCTAAAGAATCATTACAGAAAGTGGCAGACGAAGGGAACTCTCTGAGAAGCCTGGTGGAGACCCTTAAGTTAGAATTGGATAAAGTTAAAAAAGAGCATTCTGAAATGAAGGAGAAGGAAGCAGAAACAGAATCTGTTGCAGGTCATCTGCACGTGAAGCTCCGGAAAGCCAAGGCCGAGCTCGAAGCAGCCCTGGCCGAAGAAGCCAAAGTACGAGGAGTTTCTGATGAAATGGTTGCTTCCATCCACCAGGTATCGTTGGAGATGGAAGATGCAAAACATCAAGCTGAAGAAATGAAACAGCAAGCAGAACAACTTGTAAGAGAAGCAGAAGCCACCCGAATGGATTTAGAAGCAGCAGAAAAGAAACTATTAGTTGCATTGGAAGAAGCTGAAGAAGCGAAGGCAGCTGAGACTAAAGCCCTCGATCAAATCAAGATGCTGTCTGAGAAGACTGATGCTGCACGTGCCTCAACTTCAGAGCCAGGTGCCCATATTACGCTATCAAGAGATGAGTTTGAATCATTAAGCCGTAAGGTTGAAGAATCTGAAAAATTATCAGAAATGAAAATTGCAGCTGCTATGGCTCAGGTAGAAGCTGTGAAAGCGAGTGAAAGTGAGGCCCTTAAGAAGTTGGACGCTACCCAGAAGGAGATTGAGGATATAAAAGCTGCTACTAAGGAGGCACTGAAGAAAGCAGAGATGGCAGAGGCAGCCAAGAAGGCGGTCAAGGGAGAGCTTAGGCGGTGGCGTGAACTTGAGCAAAAGAAAGCAGCTGAAGCAGCTGCTTGAATTCTTGCAGAAACAGAGAAGTCATTTGAATCATCTCCTCGTATTTACCAAATCCAAAAGCAGAATCCACCAGAAAAAGTAAGGGACATTCGAAAACTAGAAACAAGCAAAGACTTCCTTGACAAAGAAAGTTGTTACGCCTAGTCTTAGTTGAATCTTCAAGAAGAAGAACAAAGTGGAGGGTGGTTGTCCTTGCTTACCCGGTGAGAAACCTCTGTGGTAAGTGTACTAGCAATTTTTTGTGCAATATTCGGAAATTAACAGAAACCTGTTAATATCTTGGTTTATGTATATCCCATGATTAGGGAATTCTTCATTATATTTCGGTTAGCAAACTTGGGATAATTATTGTAAAGTTGTTATTTCTGCGTGTTTTTTTTTTGTTAATGTATAAAGTTATTGCTTGGCAGATCTTCTCTGCAACGGCAATTCCTTTTGGCCTTGAAACGAGCAGTGTCTATTTGGTTCATATCTTAACATTTAGTTTAACTAGTTTATTTATTTATTTATTTTTTTGATGACTCAGATCTCCGAGCTTCGACTACTAATTCTGAGGAGTGATGACCTTCCCACTTGTTCGTCATCCGGGTAAATTAGATGTGATCATAATATATACACACTTGAGCCAGACATTTGGGAAGCGGTTCTCCTTCCTATGGGACCCACCTTTACGTCATGCAGCAGACGAAACCTTCGAAGGGATGACAGAGCGCACCATGATTTTGTTTCCATAGGACATATGTTTTTCAACATAAATGTTGCCATTCAGCTGCTGCGGGGATTCGAACTTCCGATACTTCGTAAAGAATCCTCCTACTTTACCCTCTTGTATCCTATTTGTTGATGGTGAAAGTGAAATATTAACTTTACTTTCTATTAAGATGATTGATCAAAATTTGAAATTAGAAAGATGTTTTATTTACTATTACAACGCAGTGATTGGGACATTGTCCACCGAAACAATTAAGTTACTATTTCAATCTCTATTTCACTCAATCTGGTATCAAGAATGTTAGTTTGTAATAACATATGTTGATGCATATGCAGCTTCTGTGAACCTAATAGATTATTTTTTTGTTACTTTTAATTAGAAATTACTTATTTTAAAATAAATCGTCTGTGAGAGTCAAAAGAAGGAACTTACAGTACGGGAAAACAATGAATATGGTTTCTCTGCCAACAAAATCTGTCTGAAAATCTTTTCATACGTCTTTTCTGTGAAATGTTCCCTCTTGGCCAAAGTGCCAATATGGTTGATCATCCCATCAACAAAAGATCAAAGAATTTACATAACAGCATTTCAAAAGTCCACCAGTACAAGGCAATCCAATGCCCTTCAGCCTTTACCTTCGATTATTTCAGGTGCCAAATTGGTTGCCAGTTTCTTTTTTGGATCCCCCGTCTTTCCTGAAATTATTCAAAAAGTCGTGGAGCACAATGGATGGATACAAAAGGGTACAATGCAAGCAGGTTGGACACATTATAAGGTCTTCCCTGAGGGGTTCGGTCTTGAGGCCTGAGGATTTGAGTGTTGGGCTAACAGCACAATGAAATGAAACGTCGAAGTCAGATGGAAACATTTTCTGTCTTGAGGGTACACAATGCCGAGCATGTAGAGGTATACTGAAGCAAGGACGACTTCTGTGACACTTGGAAGTAAGAAAATCAGAAAACCACCACAAAAGAAAATATAAATAATATAAACGAAGAATAACTTGTGCCCATATCAAAGAGACTCTATTTTTAAAGAGCATATTCTATCATTTAGAGAGCGTCTATTTATAAATTTAGAGAGTTAAAATTTTGAATTACTCCAACAAGTTCTTTATATTTAATACTAAATTTTACTACTCCTAAAAAATATTTATTATTTTTCTTTATCTTTTATTTTCACTAACTTTTCTTTAGATTATTTTATTCCTTTCTTATATTGAAAATTGAAACTTTTTGAATGCATTAAATTATATAGTGAGTTTGACTATCCAAATTTGGAGAGCAAAACTCATTCTCTAAATTAAAATGTTAATTTAAAGAATCATGATTTTAAATGTTGACTCTTAAAAATAGAAAGCATCTCATGTTTAAAGAGTCTTTTGGAGATGCTCTTAGCTCATATAGGCAAAAACTAAGCATTAATGGTTCTACAGTCTCAAAGTTCAGATATACATGGAAAGACGAAAGCTACTGAAGGAACTAATGCTTCGGACAAGAATCAATTCTTAAGGTCCCAGGCTTGTTGAAGTAACAGCGCAAGGACAAAAATGAGAGAGGAACTATTAGTGAAACCATACACAGAATATAGGGATAAATCTGCCTCCGGCCAAATAATCAAGGCACGACAGCAAACAATTACTTGGATTACGTGTAGTAACATGATGTTCAGAATAAAAGAAAGAAAGGTCTATGATTATCCAAATAAAGAGAACACATACACTAAATACATTCATAGCTTCATAAGAAAATATACAGCTGAGAAGACATGATAGGCTCAGCCATCTTTAACATAATGCTAGTTGACATGCAGAATCCTAAGCACATATTTTAGCATGGAAAAGGGATGATCCAGTAACAGCAGTACTTCTCTATCTGTCTGAGCATGGAGAAGTTTCTGACCTCTTACGCTTTGTCCATAATCCTCGTGGCAAAATAACAGTTTGCACTTACACTATTCTGATAGACATTTCCAACGTTGTTGCAACACAAATTCTTGAGCAGTAGTCTGAATATGCCTAAAATCCACCGACTCATCCTTCGTGCAGAATGGCTTTCCATCTTAATTCATTTGCTTAATGAAACATGTTAATCATGTAATTCAGGCCGATAAAAGTACTTTCATCACTTGTATCGCTACTTGTGCTACCATTACATGAACGGCCCTCGACTTTACAAATTCAACTCGATCAGTGATCTTGACACTTCCATTAGTTTTTGCAAGACTGCTTGCTCCATTACCTAGCAGATGTTAAACTATCTTAGAGCGTTCAATGAGTTGGTGTTTTCTTTTCCAGCTCACCAGTGTTGAGTCTCTATAGATGATTGAATCACCCATAAGTAAACTCGAGTCTAATTTACCTGCCAAAGAGCTGATTGAGCTATTCAGATAATTAATTCTAAGTAATTCTTTTGTAGCAGGCTCCAATTTACTTAGCTTGAGAATTGGCAAATGTGAAGCCCTCGAAGGATTTCCGTACTTGCTGTCCATTGGTTATGGAAGGCTTTTCGAATAAATTCTCATTACCTAATTCTGAGGCCACTGGAATGAATGCAGACTTCTTAAGCTAATCAAACTCAACCAATCTCTCAATCCCCACCAAATTTAATGTGTTCCCCCCTTCAATACCAAAATTAAACAGTATCACATCCAATTCCATCTACAGCTAGGAAGTGTTTACCAAGATAAAGCAGATAAATTACAAAACAGTAGACAAATGAGCGCATTATATATTTTTAGTTCAAAACAATGTTGAAAGAAAAAGGGAAAAGAACAGAAGGTTAAGCAAATGGGTTAAAAGAAGCATAGTCCCCCAACTACTGATTGTACATTATCCCAACAGAACACCAGAAATTGGTTCATAGAAGATTTTAAATAAGCGAAATCACAAAAAAATTATCCCTTTTCTTCTGTGGCATAAGTAAATTTCATTAACCACAAAGCTGAACCATAATTAGATGCAGATGCTGATCAATAAAATTAACAGAGGATATCACTTTTGTACACTTCAAAATGCAGTCTTTTCACTGTAAGAAGCTAGAGTCAAGAACTACCACATAGCAAATGATAAGCACAAAATAGAAGATATAAACAAGTGAAAAAGGATGAGGATCCATGAAAAGAACACAGATTTTGAACAAAGACCCATATCTTCTGTAAAATCCCCACCAAAAGTGATACCAAACACACCTAGCAGCTCATTAGACCATTTCCAAAGGCAAGAAAACACAGAGAGAGACAAGGAGCAACCTGAAATCACAAAGAAAAGATCCTTGTTTTTCTTTCCAGTGAATAAGTTTTCATACTATTTCTGTTTCCATAGTTTTTCGTCCTTAAGTTTAAAATGTTACACTGAAAGCATCCAAACTATAGTCGGACTTTGGTGGTTGGAAGTTGATGCAAAAACGCATATAGGTGATTTCACTAGAACATCCAGATGTCACGTGCAAATGCAAAACCTTTAGCAGGAACTGTTTAATCAAATTGTCCAGAATGACCTGTTTGTATGGGTGGGGGATTAAGTAAATCAATGCGTCAATAAGAAACTCGGACGATGGATGAAGACAATATAACTGGAAATTCATCGACAAATTCCAACAACTTCCATTATAGGTAAAAGCCAATTTATGTTTATTTTGAGGTCGAGGAGAAAAGCTCCACGACCAAACAAGAAAGGAACAAAAAAAAAAACAAAAATAAATAAAAGTAAAGTAAAGTAAAAATGGTACGCTCAGTTATTTGTCATTAATATTATCTGGGAACACTTCTAAACAAGCCTAGCACCAACTCTATCAAGCTGCTTGACCATAGCCAAGGCCTTCAGATTCCCTCCCTCCATAAAAGCCTACACCATCCTTTCCCCAATTATTCGGCCAGTCTCCTCATCATCTGTCACAGCCACTGCAGCCCCACTAATTGTGCATCCAAATGCACCAGCCTCAATAGCAGCCTTCTTCACAGCCTCCATTCCTGGAATCAATGTCGCCCTCCTTGGCTCCACTATTTTGTCCGATGACAGTGCCTTTCCCAAGCCCGTGACGTCTCCTTGCAACACCGATGCAACCAATGCCCCTGCCTGACTACAATTCCACACATGGTGGGGGCATTGTAATCTCCAGTGGCAATGCAGCTCTCATTTTCTTTTTGGGGGCTTCAAATTTCGGATTTATCAGCACGAAAAACAGGTCCTTTTCATGGGGAAACTTCAACTGCATCAGCTCTAGAGGATCATAGCTTCTAATTAAAACAAATCCACCCATGATGGACGGAGCCACATTGTCCGCGTGATAACCGGATACCTTTGACTCCGATTCAAGCCCGGCAAGGACAAGCTCGGACACAGATAACTTCGCACCAAACAATTCATTTACAGCAACAGCAGCGGCAGCAGCGCTGGAGCCGAACATTAAGCATCTTCATAACAACAATGGCTGCAATACCCGCACAGTTCCAAAGTGGGTTCTTGCTAAGCTTGGAACCGGCACCAGATATATCAGAAATGGATACCTCACCAGGGTGGACATTCGGGTCTACCCGAAGAGTAACAAAATCTCCGATTCCATCAACAGCGCAGCCCAGAAAGTCGAAACCCGGTCCAAGTTT